>CAUYPK010104261.1:0-92666 GCA_963574355.1 Loris lydekkerianus | reverse complement strand
GCATTGGTATATTAAGTCTGGAGCTTGTCCAACCTGAGCAAGAGTGAGACCCCCTTTTCTACGAAAATAAAAAAACAAATTTTCTCAAAATGATGTTTTTTTCTAGCTGGATATGAAAGCTCCTTGAAGGCAAAAGCCAGACTTGAAGCAACCTACACTTCTGGACAGATTCAGTAAACCCTACCATCTTCATAGAACAAAAATAAGGCTAATGGAAAATTTAGGAGGTTGCTGGGTTGCCAGTCTGGTTTGTTCTGACATTACCTTCTTTCATCAGTTCCTTGTCTCAACCAAGAGAAAAATTCTACAACATTTAATTCAAAGGCCTCTCAACTAGCTGTTCTTTCTATGAGTGGGGACAAATGTAACTAAATGTTACCACAGAAGATGGGCGGGGATTTCAATGGGCATTTGTATTTTAAAATTTGCCAATAAATTAAAAATATCTGAGTAATGTGCTAGAATTTTTTTTTTTTTTTTTCAAGATAAGAGTCTATCACCCTGGGTAGAGTGCCCCGGCATTATAGCTCACAGCAACCTCAAGCTCCTGGGCTCAAGTGATCCTCTTGCCTCAGCCTCCCAAAGTGGTAGGACTACAGGTTGAGCCACTGCACCTGGCCTGAGATACTTTATACTATTTTTCATATTAAGTCTTTGAAATCTGGTATATATTTTACAATTACAGCATACCTCCATTTATACTAGACACACCATTAATTTCTCAACAGTAACACAGGGCTGGGGGGGGCTACTATACTGGAGAGCACAGCTTTATACCTTTACTACTCAAAGTATAGTTTGAAGACCAGTGGCATTGGTATATTAAGTCTGGAGCTTGTCCAACCTGAGCAAGAGTGAGACCCCCTTTTCTACGAAAATAAAAAAACAAACAAAAAACCCAAAATACCCCCAAACAGAAAAAGCAGCCAGGCATAGTGGCAGGCACCTGTAGTCCCACCTATGTACAGGAGGCTGAGACAAAAGGATAGCTTGAGCCTAGGAGTGTGAGACTGCTGTGAGCTATGACACCATGGAACTCAGGCCAGGCCAACAGATTAAGACTCTGTCTCAAAAAATAAAAAGTCTAGAGCTTGTTAACAACACAGCAATTCAGGTCCCACCCGTGACCCACAGAACCACATTTCACAATATAACATTGTTATTGTTCATCTACTTTTTTTGAGACAGTCTCACTATGTCCACTATGTTGCCCTTTGGTAGAATGCCATGTCACAGCTCACAGCAACCTCAAACTCTTGGGCTTAAGTGATTCTCCTGCCTCAGCCTCCTAAGTAGCTGGGACTACAGGTACCCACCACAATGCATGGCTATTTTTTGTTGTTGTCATTGTAGTTTTAGCAGGCCTGGGCTGGGTTTGAGCCCACCAGCCCCAGGGTGCATAGCCGGTGCCCTAATCATTGTACAGGTACCAAGCCCCTACTTTTTTCTTGAAAGAAGTTTTCCAGGCCATGAAGGTCTCAAAATAAGTATCCCAGTGAAGAAAATGATCATCCAAATCTGTGAAGTTAAGAGCAGGAAAAACGCCCCATTTATAATGACATTCTCAGAAAAGTTATCCAAGAACAAAATAGGCTGGACACAGTGGCTCACATCTGTAATCCTAGCACTCTGGTAGGCTGAGGCAGGTGGATCAGATCACCTGAGTTCCAGATCAACCTGAGCTAGAGCAAGACCCTCGCTTCTAAAAATAGCCAGGTGCTATAGCAGGTGCTTATAGTCCCAGCTACTTGGGAGGCTGAGCCAAGAGAATCTCTTGAGCCCATGAGTCTGAGGTTGCTGTGAGCTATGATGATACAGCACTCTACAGAGGGCGACAAAGTGAGACTCTTCCTCAAAACAAACAAACAAAAAAAAAAAAATCAAAGAACAAAACAATTCACATGTTGTAAATGCTGTGGTGGTCTTGTTAGAGAATCACTACAAAACTTCAGACTATTTAAATATCCTCAACAATAAACTTGGTGGAGGAAAAACATTTAATCTCTGAGCTCTTTGAGATTTTATAGTACACTATTTGAAGAATACAGGAAAAAATCCATCTTATCTCTGCTGTGAATTTGAAAACTTAAAATGTTAGGAACTACTTGTAAATAACCAAGTTCAACCTAAAAGGGGTCAAAGAATTATCATAACCCAGGTAGAAAAAGAACTGATACAAAGGAGTACAAATGGAAACCAACTGTGCTGCCAAGGAATTAAGCTGATGGTATTCTCTCATTGTGAAAAAAACACATGCTTAAAGGTCTGTCAGCATCTATTCAGGTCTTAAAGCTGTAGCCTCTGTTTTTACAGAGTAATATCAGACATAAAATAGCAAGCCAGCAGCCTCTCCAACACACTGCTTCAAAATCTCCGTGCATCCCTGCACCCAACAGACCCTTTTACCTAACTTCAGAGTCTCGCTTTTGAATCAATAGATAAACCAGGTCTCTCTCCCTCCTCCCTCGGGACTGTGCTCCTAGTTGCCTCTCCCCTTACTAGCAGCTCCAATCCATCTCCTCCCTTTCTCTACTGGACTCCTGCTTTCAAATACAGTTCCTCTTAGCTCTAACACACACTCGGTCATTCTTCACATTCTCTGGCTCTCTCCTTGCTTCAGTCAGGCATACCTTCTAAGTTTTGTCAAATCTCCTTTATGTGGATCAATACCACTAAAGAGCTTTACACATCATTCAAAAGGCATTTACATTTATTTCCAGGACACAATTTTTTACCTTCCAGATTATGAAAATGTATCAACTTATTTATAGAAATCTGAAAACAATGAAGCAATAAAGAATAAAAGATAATTCCTATACCTGATTACCTAACACTTTGGTGTTATTTTCTCAGCTTTTCATCTATAGAAGTATTTTTCAACCTTTTATATTTCATGGCACCAGCCAGTCCAAACGCCTTTCCTTTAACCTCAGTTTCTCTGATATCCGAGGAGATGAAAAACTAATATTCCTCCTTCATAAGCCTCTTTTCTTCCTTGGCTTCTGCCACTCCTGGGTCTCTCCCCTGCTCTCTGAGTGCTCCTCTATCAGCCCCTCTGAGCATACAATGGCTCTGTTCCTTTCTCTTTATTCACTCCTTGCACTTACCCTTTTCATTTCTTTCTTTCTTATTTTTTTTTTTTTAAGAGACACAGTTCCACTTTGTCGCACTCAATGGAGTGCTGTGGCATCACAGCAACCTCCAGCTCTTGGGCTTGGGCGATTCTCTTGCTTCAGCCTTCCACATAGCCTGGACTACAGGCGCCTGCCACAATGCCCAGCTATTTTTTTGCAGTTTGGCCAGGGCCAGGTTTGAACCCGCCACCCTTGGTATATGGGGCCGGTGCCCTACTCACTGAGCAACAGGAACTGCCTCTAGCCTTTTCATTTCAATTGTCTCTACAGTGGGGCCTTTCCAGTCCACATCGACAATCCCAAAGTTTACTGCTTAAAGCAACTCTCTTCATATGGATCTTTGGTTGTCACCTTCAACTTAATGGCACTGGACAAGAAATAAAGAAACCTGGACTCTAGTCCCCAATCTATCATTACCAAACTAACTGAGATTAGTAAAGCAGGTTACCAATCTGGACTGCAGTATCACTGTGAAATATAAGTCATTAGACCAGCTGCTTACTATGTTTCTCTATCATCTTAGTGAAATAGTGAAGCTCAGAAAAAAAAAAAATTACCATTCAACCAACTTCTGGGGAGAGGATGGGGCAGGAGGAGGTCTCTTTAGACTGAGGCAGGGAGACCTAAACAAGTATGGGTGAGAAAAGAAGAAAGGGACAAAAAAGGCACCTAAGCACTTCCTAGCCCCTGCTGATTGGTCAGTAGGAGGATGCAGGGGGTCAGCCTCCAGCAGGGACTTCAAGGCTACCCTGAGCACTCTGCGACCAGGTTGGCTGGCATCCTAGGGAACCTGCTGGATCTGCTGGCTCCCTTCTCTTAGTCTCAGTCTCATCTCTGCCAGGTCTATGTTGTTCAAATCTTTCCCATTAAAAATCTTTCCCCATTCCATTTTATGATTTAATGTATCTTTATTCTCTCCAAGCTCAACTCCTCACTTGTCTCTACCCCTTTACTTCACTTCCATTCATCAGTCTGGGCTCTGCCCACTATTATTCTATGGAGCTTTGAAGCCAGCAATTTCCCTTAATTGGCAAATCCAAAGGAGACTTTTCTTTCTGTCCTTACCTGACTTGACCTCTCTGTGGAATTTGCATTCTATTCTAGGCTTTATTCCAGAATTATGCCAGTCCATCAGGAAGCTGGGTATACTTGGGCCACGCAGTCCTATCCCCTAAAGAATTGCTTTTACTGAGTTTTGTTTTGGCATCATGCCTTGGCTTACACTAAAGGATATGTGGGAGAAATTTCATCTGGAGTTAAAGGCTTGGGAAATCTTTTCTTGAATGAAGAAATTTTTTCTTTCATTGTGAGACCTGTGTAACAGAATCATGTTACCTATTTTTTTTTTTTTTTAAACTAGCCACTATACTAAAGCTAGTTATTTCATTTCTCATCTTTTTTTTTTTTTTTTTTTGTAGAGACAGAGTCTCACCTTCTCTCCCTTGGTAGACTGCTGTGGCGTCACAGCTCACAGCAACCTCCACCTCCTGGGCTTAAGCAATTCTCTCACCACAGCCTCCTGAGTAACTGGGACTATAGGCGTCCGCCACAATGCCTGGCTATTTTTTTGTTGCAGTTTGGCCGGGGCCAGGTTTGAACCTACCACCCTCGGTATATGGGGCCGGCACCCTACTCACTAACCCACAGGCGCTGCCCCTTCATTTTTAATTTTTATAGAGACAAGGGTCTCACTATGTTGCCCAGGCTGGTCTCAAATTCCTAGCCTCAACCAAGCACTGGGATTATAGGCATAAGCCACCACACTGACCTATTTCTACAAATTCTTTGTTGAACAAGATGGGCTATAAAAAGCTTGAAATCGGCTTGGTACCTGTAGCTTGGCAGCTAGAGCGCCAGCCACATAAACCAGAGCTGGAGGGTTCGAATCCAGCCCAGCATGCCAAACTACGACGACTACAACCAAAAAATGGCCAGGCATTGTGGTGGGCACCTGTAGTCCCAGCTACTTAGGAGGCTGAGGCAAGAGAATTGCTTAAGCCCAGGAGTTGGAGGTTGCTGTGAACTGTGATGGCACAGCACTCTACTCAGGGTGACAGCTTGAGTCTCTGTATCAAAAAAAAAAAAAAAAAAAAAAGTAAGCCTCTTATTTCCAAACATTAACATATTTTAAAGCCAAAGTAGTTAATATTACGTGGTACTATCACTGTTATGGACACCCAATTTAAATAGGAGAACCACACACTACCATATAAAAAGGTGCCCTTTTAGGCCAGGTGGGAGTAGTGGCTCACCATTTGTAATGTTAGCACTCTAGGAGGCTAGGGACAACGTGCTGGAGCTCAGGAGTTGAGACCAGCCTGAGCAAGAGCAAGACCGCATCTCTACTAAAAATAAAAAAATTAGCTAAGCATTGTGGTGAGTGCCTATAGTCCCAGATACTCAGGAGGGTGAAACAGGAGGATTACTTGATCCTAGGAGCTCAATTGAGGCTACAGTTAGATAAGAAGATACCACTACACTGTCTCAAAAAACCAAACACCAAAACTCCCCAAATGCTGCCATTTTAAGTAGGGGAAAAGAGGATTATTTTATAAAAGGTTATCAGAAAAAAAGAGTAACTATTTGGAAAAAAAATGAGTTATCTTTGATCCACAGCTAAACTATATTCCATTGTAGTCTGAAATAAAGAGAAAATAAACAAGAAACCTCAAAAACATACAGATGAATCTTTCTATGAATGAAGGTTTTGTACTTAGACACACAAAGAATAGGAGAAAGCAGAGGAAATGACTGAACTTGTAACCACCTTACAGTAAAAAGTCTTACATATGACAAAAACAAAAATTAAAAAGAAAATGACTAAACAGGAAAAAAGTATTTGTAACATTTATGACAATAGATTAATACCTTTCTCATATAAACAACTGTAAAATTTATAAGAAAGATGATCATCAAGGAGAAAGCTAGGCAAAGAACTCAGATGACTGAAAGAAGTAAAAATGGCCAAGTATTAAGGAAAAAAGCTGAGCCTCATTAATAGTAAAAGAATGTTTCCTCTATTAAACCGCACTGCTATGGCTGTTTGTATTTTAGCATTAATCAACTTAGAGTCTCACTTTGTTGCCATCAGTAGAGCAACCTCAAACTCTTGGGCTCAGGCAATCCTCTTGTCTCAGCCTCCCAAGCAGCTGGTACTACAAGCACCTTCTACAATACCTGGCTATTTTTAAGAGATGGGGTCCCACTCTTCCTCAGGCTAGTCTCAAACTCCTGAGCTCAAACTCGGCCTCCCAGAGTGAAGATCGCAGGTGTGAGCCACCACACCCAGCCTTGCTATGGCTGTTTTAAATGATACTCCCCAGTATTGGTCATGGTGTAGTGAAACAAGCACAGTACTACTGAAGATAACTAGTGATGTGAATCAAGAAATTTTAAAATACTCAAATTATGATCTGGTAATTCTATTTCAGACATTATGTCCAGATTATAAAAACACCAAGATTATAATGAGATTATTAGTTAAAGTGAGTAACTGTAGGCTAGGTGCAGTGGCTCACTGCCTATAATCCTAATACTCTGGGAGGCCAAGGTGGGAGAATTGCTTGAGGTCAGAAGTTTAAGAGCAGGCTGAGCAATGGCAAGACTTCATTTCTAAAAAAAAATAGAAAAATTAGCTGGACATAGTATAACATGCCTGTAGTCTCAAAACTCAGGAGGCTAAGGCAGGAGGATTACTTGAGCTCAAGAGTTTGAGCTTGCAGTGGGCTATGATGATACCACTGCATTCTAGCCTGGGTAACAGAGCAAGATCCTTTTTTTTTTTTTGAGACAAGAGTCTTACTATGTCACCCTTGGTAGAGTGCCATTATATAACAGCTCACAGCAACCTCAAATTCTTCCTGCCTCAGCCTCCCAAATAGTTGGGACTACAGGCACCCACCACAATGCCCCTCTATTTTTTGGTTGTAGTTGGCACTGTTGTTTAGTAGGCCCGGCCTGGGCTTGAACCCTCCAGCCTCAATGTTATGTGGCTGGCACCCTACTCACTGAGCTACGGGTGCTGAGCCAGAGAAAGACCCTTTAAAAGAGAAAAAAAGAGTGAATACTATAAGTAAGCTTAAAGTCTAACCAGGCTTTGTCCCCATAGCTTAGTAGTTAGGGTGCTGGCCACATACACCGAGGCTGGCAAATTGTAACCCAGCCCGGGCCTGCTGAACAACAATGACAACTGCAACAAAGAAAATAGCCAGGTGCTGTGGCAGGCGCCTGTAGTCCCAGCTACCTGGAAAGCTGAAGCAAGAGAATTGCTTGAGCCTAAGTGTTTGAGGTTGCTGTGAGCTATGACACCATAGCACTCTGAGGGCAAGATAGACTCTGTCTCAAAAAAAAAAAGTCCAACCACAGGGGAAGTTAAACCTGGTAAACAATGATATACCTATGAAAATGAATACTATGAGACATTAAAAATTATGGGTTTGTTTTTTTTTTTTTTTGCACAGTACCCATAGCTCAGAGGCTAGGGCACCAGCCACATACAGTGGGGCTGGTGGGTTGGGGCTGGTGGGTTAGAACCAGCCCAGGCTGCCAAACCATGATAACTACATTAAAAAAAAAAAAAAAAAAAGGGGGGTGGTGCCTGTGGCTCAAAGGTGTGTAGGGCGCTCGCCCCATATGCCAGAAGTGGCAGGTTCAAACACAGCCCTGGCCAAAAAAAAAAAAAAAAAAAAAAAAAAAAAAGCCAAGGATAGTGCCTGTGGCTCAAGGGGTAGGATGCTGGCCCCATAAACCGGGGGTGGCGGGCTGGAACCGGGCCCTGGCCAAAACTGCCAAAAACAAACAAACAAACAAAAAAGCCAGGCAGTGTTGCAGGCGCCAGTAGTCCCAGCTACTTGGCAGGCTAAGGCAAGAGAATTATTTAAACCCAAGAGTTTGAGGTTGCTGTGAGCTATGATGCCACGACACTCTACCTAGGGCAGCATAATAACACTCTGTAAAAAAAAAAAAATATATATATATCTATCTATATATATCTATATATAGATACATATATCACTGTATTTACAATTAGCTTTTATATTTATTTGGCAGTGATTTAAAAAATCTAACCGGTAGAGCTGGGTGTGGTGGCTCACACCTGTAATCCTAGCACTATGGGAGGCTGAGGCAGGTGGAACGCCTGAGCTCTCATGTTTGAGACCAGCCTGAGCAAGAGTGAAACCCCATGTCTAAAAATAGCTGGGCATTGTGGCAGGAGCCTGTAGTCCCAGCTACTTGGGAGCCTGAGGCAAGAGAATCACTTGAGCCCAAGAGTTTGAGGTTGCTGTGAGCTATGACACCATAGTACTCCATCGAGGGTGACAAAGTAAGACTGTCTCCAAAGACAAAGAAAGAAACCCCCCAAAAAACAAGATTTAGTAATTTAAGCCAGTTGCCATGGCTCACACCTATAATCCTAACATTTTAGGAGACTAAGACAGGTGGACTGCATGCAAAATGGGTGGACTGCTTGAGCTCAGGCGTCATGACCAAGCAAGAGGAAGACCCTGTTCCTACTGAAAAATAGAAAAACTAGTTGGGCCTTGTGGCAGGCACCTATAGTTCCAATTATTTGGGAAACTGAGGAAAGAGGATCACTTGTGCCCAAGTGTTTGAGGTTGCTGCAAGCTATGACACCCAAGGGCAAAAGAGTAAGTCTCTGTTTCAAAAAAAAATTTAGTAATTTATCACCTATGACTATATGTCTATATAGCAAATATGTCAAACCAATTTCCAAAGGAAAACAACTAAACCCTTTACACCACTGCAGAGTTTAATCATTTGGGGAGACTGGCTATTACATAAAATATACACATAGTAGGAATAATCTGTGTATACTGAGAGTAAGATAATAGAGAAATATGATTTCTGGGAATCTAATAAAACCACAGCAACTTTTTGTTTAATATACTACTATTTGTGACAAGAGACAACTGATTGCTAGAAACCCTCAATTATTTCCTGGAGGAAATCAGAAGTCTATTTACATTCTCTTGACAAGAAAGAGACACTCTAATTCCCTATGAACTTCCATAAGCCACAGCAATTCTGCAACAGTTTAACATGAAGGTCATTAACAATTGGTTTAACAAAAGCCAATATGAACCATCAGACATCATTAGAAAGGAGAGAACAGAGAGGATACCCTGTAGATTTCTCTTTTCTGTACTGTTAAATTAAAAGAATGTTGACTGAAAAGCCTAGTCTGGTGTTCTGACTAAAGGGAAAATTAACCGCCATTATGTCAAAAGAAGTTTTAAAAAAGTAATCAGTTTTTCCTGAAAGTGAAAAGCAAAGCTAAGTGATTTCTACTAGATGCAGGACACTAGCCAAAACAGATAAAAATTATTCACTCTTCTAGTTTAACAGTCAAACAGAACAACTATTTTATTCTATTCCTGAACATATATACATCATCATCTCTTCTGCATGCTTAAGCTATATAAAAGCATACTATCACAACCATTAACAGCTGTAAGCTAGTACCAGGAAAGTTGGAGAACACAATAAAAAACAGAGAGTGGCTGAATGGGGAGGATGACTAGAGCTGAGAGGCAGAAAAATATTAGAAAAAAAATTTTTTTTTTTTTTTTTTTTTTTGAGACAGAGCCTCAAGCTGTCGCCCTGGGTAGAGTGCCCTGGCATCACAGCTCACAGCAACCTCCAACTCCTGGGCTGTGAGCTGTCATGCCACGGCACTCTACCAAGGGTGACACAGTGAAACTCTAGCTCAAAAAAAATTGAGGCAAGAGGATCACTTGAACCCAAGAGTTGGAGGTTACTGTGACCTATGACACAACAGCACTCTGTCCAGGGAGACAGCTTCTCAAAAATAAATAAATAAATCAAAGAAAAATAAAATTGTTTCCCTTAAGTTAAAAGAAAGCTGAGAATCTGAGTATTTTTAAAACAATTTCCCTCCATATTTGCTAATATTTATAGAGTCACAGTCAAACAAAAATTATCTTAATACTTATTTGGGGCCAGGCAAGGTGGCTCACGCCTATTAATCCCAGCACTTAGTAGGCTGAGGTGGATGGATTGCCTGAGTTCACAGGTTTGAGAACAGCCTGAGCCAGATCGAGACCTAGTTTCTAAAAATAGCCAGGCATTGTGGTGGGAGTCCGTAGCTCCAGCTACTTGGGAGGCTGAAGCAAGAGAATCACTTGAGCCCAAGAGCTTTTTTTTTTTTTCTTTTCCTGAGACAGAGGCTCACTATGTTGCCCCTGGTAGAGTGTCGTGGCATCACAGCTCAGAGCAACCTCAAATTCTTGGGCTCAAGCGATTCTCTTGCCTCAGCCTCCCAAGTAGCTGGGACTTACAGGCCCTGGCCACAATGCCCGGCTATTTTGTTGTTGTTGTCATTGTTTTTTTAGCTGGCCCAGGGTTGGGTTTGAACTGGCCAGCCTCAGTGTATGTCGCCGGTGCCATAATCACTGTGCTACGGGTGCTGAGTTGAGCCCAAGAGTTTGAGATTGCTGTGAGCTATGATGCCACAGCACTCTGCTGAAGGCAACAAAGTGAGACTGTCAAAAAAAAAAAAAAAGCCCAGACATGATGGCTCACAAGTTCGAGACCAACCTCAGCAAAAGCAAGACCCTGTCTCTACTAAACATAGAAAAACTGAGGCAAAAGGATCACTCCAGGCTGAGTTTGAGGTGGCTGTGAACTATGACACTACGGCACTCTAACCAGGATAGCTTGAGAGTCTGTCTCAAAAAAAAAAAAAAAAAAAAAAAAAGGAAGAAAAAATTGGCAGCATGGCTCACTGGTTATGGTGCCGGCTACATACAATGAGGTCGGTGGGTTCAGACCTGGTCCAGGCCACCTAAACAACGACAACCGCAACAAAAACTAGCCAGGCACTGTGGCGGGTGCCTGTAGTCCTAGCTACTTGGAAAGCTGAGGCAAGAGAATTGCTTAAGCCTAGAGTTTGAGGTTGCTGTGAGCTGTGATGCTACAGCACTCTATTGAGGGCAACACAGTGAGATTCTGCCTCAAAAAATAAATAAATAAATAAATAAAATTATCCTAATACTTATTTGGAAAAAACAAAACAAAAACAAAACCTTTAAGAAGCTTTGAGGGCTCACCAGAGTGGCTCACGCCTGTAATCCTACCACTGGATTATTAAGGCTATGGCGGGTGGATTATCTGTCATGGGTTCAAGACCAGCCTGAGTCAGAGCAAGACCCCACCTCTAAAAGTAGCTGGACATTGTGGCAGGCTCTTGTAGTCCCAGCTATTTGGGAGGCGGAGGCAAGAGAAGCACTTGAGCCCAGGAGTTGCAGGTTGCTGTGGGCACTCCACCGAGGGCAACAAAGTGAGACTCTGTCTCAAAAAAAAAAAGAAACTTTGAATCTAGGAAATACATCATAGTAAAATATTTGTAATGGCAACAGTGAAACTACTACAGGAGAAAGGAAAAGAGTTCTCTTGTTACAATTAATAACAAATGCCAGAGAGAGAACTCTTCCACCAAAAGGTGCCTGATACTGCTGGTATAGAAATCAATTGCCCTTCTTAAAAAAAAAAAAAAAAAAAAAGTTGTGGGCTCAGCACCTGTAGCTCAAATGGCTATGGCGCCAGCCACATATACCAGAGATGGCAGGTTCGAATCCAGCCTGGGCCTGCCAAACAACAATGACAACTACAACCAAAAAACAGCTGGGCGTTGTTGCAGGTGGCTCCCAGCTACTTGGGAGGCTGAGGCAAGAGACTCGCTTAAGCCCAGGAGTTGGAGGTTGCTATGAGCTGTGATGCCACAGCACTCTACCCAGGGTGACAGCTTGAGGCTCAGTCTCAAAAAAAAAAAAAAAAAAAGAAAGAAAGAAAGAAAAGAAAAAGAAAAAAAAGTTGTGGTTCTGTGCCTATAGCTCAGTGGTTAGGGCACCAGCCACATACATGGGGCTGGTGGGTTTAAACCCAGCCCAGACCTGCTAACCAATGAAAACTGCAACAAAAAAATAGCTGGGTGTTGTGGTGGGCACCTGAGGCAAGAGAATCACTTAAGCCTAAGAGTTTGAAGTTGCTGTGAGCTGTGACACTACAGAACTCTACTAAGGGCAGCATAGTGAGACTGTGTCTCAAAAAAAAAAAAAAAAAAAAAAAATTGTTCTAATTGCTCTTTTTCAAGTTAACGAGAGAAGTGGGATATTAGGTTGCTGTACACCAGCAAAAGTGTCATGTGGGTTCTAGGAAAGCCCAGAAAGATCACATATGCAAGTGGGGGTAGCTAGTCTAATCAGTACTGTGGTAGACTGTTGACTGCCAGATAAACTTTGTCCTCTGCCCAGGGCTCATCAGGGAACTTCATGTTTGTTAGGAAAATGAATAGAACAACAAATAGCAATTATGTAGTACAATGAGTGCTACAACAAGTTAACATACTTTCCACCACTCCTGCACAAGGATGGCTTCAGTGGGTGAAGGAGAGGAATTTAAAAGAGAGGAATTGCTAAAGCCAGATCTTAAAAGATCACATGAACCTTGGCTGGCAAACTACAGGAGAAAGGAATGTTCTAGCAGTGGGAAGAGTATATGAGAAATACTCATACATGGAATTAGAGATAAATTTTGTGCATTAGAAATACAATTTAACCAAGTAGAATTGTATTAAACTATCTCAATTATTATGAACTAGTTTCAGAGGTCACATTCTATTAGGCTAGTTTGTTTTTCTCACTTATTGGACATTTATACACAAAATCGAAGACAGGGCTTATCTGAAAGTCAATGTGAGTGCCACAGTGCCCCTTGGAGGCTGTACCCCAAGGACATATTGTGCCCCTGTGTTCTCTACTACCTGAAAGACACTTTTGCTAGCATAGAACAACCTGTTTCACTTCTTGTTCTTCCCTACTCCAGACCTATCTATATTTGTGAAGCAGCTCGGAGTTAAGACTGTCCTTGAATTAATCCTACAGTGTTTTCATCACTTGGAATACAAGACAGGATGAGGATGTATGGCAAGTCTATCACCTTGAATAATGTAGGATTTACACTACATCTATCAGGTATTTCTATGAATTTTGGATAGACACTACCTAAGCCAGTGTTCCTAGACCTAGTTTGTATCAGAATCTTGGTGGGCTGTAACAGCTAGATCAGACATACTGATTCAGAAGGGGGTGGTGGGGAGATATTATTTCAAAAGGTAATTCTCATACAGAATCTCTGTTGACCATGGTTTGGAAGCAACACCAATCATACAATAGTAATTGATTCTAAATATAGGCTTACATAAATCCCAAATACTCAAATAGCCCTCAATTTCTAATGACTTTTCTATTCATTCTTTAGATAAAAATCTACAAAGCTTACCTCAAAACTAATATGATTCCTATATAAGCAATAATAAAATGTATGACAACAAGGAAGCCTTCCTTGACCACGTCTATCATGGGTACCATCAACTTTTTTTTGTTTTTTTTGGAGACAGGTTCTCTGCCACCCCTGCTGGAATGCAGTGACATGATCAATGCTCACTGTAGCCTAAAACTCTAGGGCTCCAGCGATCTTGATACTCTTGCCTCAGCCTCCCTAATAACTGGGCTGTAGGAGTACATGCCACCATGCCTAAAGTTTCAATATATTGCCCAGGCTGGTCTTGAACTCCTGGTTTCAACCAATCCTTCTGCCTCAGCCTCCCAAAGTCCTTAAATTACAAGAATGAGCCACGATGCCTGGCCAGTACTACCCATGTTAAACAACATCTCTGGGTGGTAAAGACAAGCTCAACTCATGACAGAAGGGAAAAGGCATGAAAAAAAAAAAAAAAAGAAAAGAAAACTGAACCCAGAGAAATGGACATACTTGATAGGACAAACTCATAGTTTTGCACTGTAATTCTCAGTGACCACATGGCTACTGTCCTACTGTCCCTGTAACCCAGGACTGACTCACAAAGACTACTTAGTAGAACCAAGACCATTTTTATTTGGTAAAGCAATCCTCTATAAGGTTAACATTAAATCAAACACTAACAGCTTAAATTCAACAATGTGCACCTATACCAAAAAGTATCATAGTGGGAACAGCCAATATAACATATTTGACAAAGATCAAATAGTAACCAAAAAAGGACACCTTTAGTGAGTTAAATAGAATAGCAGCATAAAATAAAAGTTAAAGCACTATTCAATAGTTACAAAGAACAAAAGAAATCTGAAAACAAGCCAGGAGTATCTTAGGAAGCCCAGAGTTTGACACCAGTGTACTCCAGTCTGGCTGACGATGCCAGACCCTTCCCTCTCTCTATAAAGGGAGAGGAAAAAAAGAAAGAAATCTGAGACTCGGCATCTGTGGCTCAAGCAGCTAAGGCGCCAGCCACATACACCTGAGCTGGCAGGTTCGAATCCAGCCTGGGCCCACCAAAACAACGATGGCTACAACCAAAAAATAGCCAGGTGTTGTGGCAGGTGTTGTGGGAGGTGGAGGCAGGAGAATCGTTTGAGCCCAGGAGTTGGAGGTTGCTGTGAGCTGTGATGCCAGGGCACTCTACCCAGGGTGACAGCTTGAGGCTCTGTCTCAAAAAGAGAGTAAATAAATAAAAATAAATAAAATAAAATAAAAACACAAGAAATGCTGAAAATAATTAGGATATCCTCTATTAGAGATTTTTTTTTTTTTTTGAGACAGAGTCTCACTTTGTCACCCTCCACAGAGTGTGGTAGTATCATAGCTCACAGCAACTTCAAACTCTTGGGTTCAAGCGATCCTTTTGCCCCAACCTCCCAAGTGTGTTATGATTACAGGCAAGCCATTGTGCCCGGCCTAATAATTGTGCATCATACCTCTGTAAATATGAAATATCTTATACCTGCTTTATAATAGGTGATTGTGAGCATGTTATGACAGAGCTCTGTTTTATCTAAGTTTATTTAAACAAACAAAATGTAGCAACGGTCTCACTGGACTACACTAAAAATAGAGGTGCCAACTAATACCAGACTCCAAGAATGGTCTGTTCTTATCACAGAAAGATTATCAAAAGGTTCTGAAAAGTTCTGGGTTAAGAAACACTTGAATAAGCTCGAAATTTTCACAGCTGTGATATCAGATACTGAATTTTAATATTAGTGTTAGAGCCTAGTAACATATTGTATGCATTAATTTTTTTTTTTTTCTGAGACAAAAAGGCTCACTATGTCACCCTTGGTAGAGTGCCATGGCAACACAGCTCACAGCAACCTCAAATACTTGGGCTTAAGTGATTCTCTTGCCTCAGCCTCCCAAGCAGGTAGGACTACAGGCACCCACCACAATGCCCAGCTATTTTTTGTTGCAGCTGTCATTGTTTTAGCTGGCCCGGGCTGGGTTCAAACCCACCAGCCTTGCTGTATGTGGCTGGCACCCTACCTACTGAGCTACGGGTACTGCCTTGCATGAACAAACTTTCAAAAGTTGGTGACATATTAAAAAAAAAATCTGACAAATATATACCAAAATCTAACATGTACTACACTCAAGAGCAATAATGTATACAGTATCTACATTGTTAGCTAGAGCAACATTATGATGCTTGTATCTCCACAAAAAAAGATCTAAAGGCTGAGCGTGGTAGCTCTTACCTATAATCCTAGCACTTTCAGAGGCCAAGGTCGGAGGATCATTTCAGCTCAGTAGTTCAAAACCAGCCCAAACAAGAGCTATAATCCATCTCTTTAAAAAAAAAAAAAAAAAAAAAAAGGCAGAGGCAAGAGGATTGCTTGAGCCCCAAAGTTTGGGGTTCAGTGAGCTATGTATGATGACACCACTGTACTCTAACTAGGGCCACAGAGCAAGATTCCATCTCCAAATCAACAAAACCAAACCAAACCTGAAATGTTGAATATATGAAATACTTAACTACGAAATAAATACAACAGGAGATTCTATGAAACCCAAAAAGTATTCATATCTAGTATATGGAAGAATTAAAAAAGGCATAAGCACTTGTCCTACAACCATGACCTTGGATAAAATCATTTTGCCTCTTAATCTTATCAGTAAAATGAAGAGATTGCCAGATGACTTAAAATGTCTTTTGGCTTTAACCAACACTTTTTTTAAATTATCAATTAGATTAACCCTTACAGGTGAGAAAGGAACCAGTACTGCTACTTTACAGCTAAAAAAGAAAAATCATCCCAGATAGGGAATTTTAACTGTACATAGTGAGGTTCCACACAGGCATGGAGCAAACAGCAGTTGTTCTCTAGCTTCATAGTCCCCTTGTCTGTAATCCAGAAATCAAGCACAATCTCTGAAACCCAGTCATACCGGGATAGCTGAGGCATACCACTCTCTCTACAAGAGCAGCATCCACAGCTGGAGTCCAAGAATTCTGAAGAGGAATCTTTTTTGTTTGTTTTTTTGAGACAAAGCCTCAAGCTGTAGACCTGGGTAGAGTGCCGTGGCATCACAGCTCACAGCAACCTCCAACTCTGGGCTTAAGCGATTCTCTTGCCTCAGCCTCCCAAGTAGCTGGGACTACAGGTGCCCGCGACAACGCCCAGCAATTTTTTTGGTTGTAGCTGTCATTACTGTTTGGCAGGCCTGGGCTGGATTTGAACCCACCAGCTCTGGTGTATGTGGCTGAAGCCTTAGCCACTTGAGCTATAGGTGACGAGCCTGACGAGGAATCTTTGTGTCAGGCAAGCACAAATGCCACAACATAAGATACACTACCAGACTGGCCCTTTCCTCCCATATTAGGATATGTTTAAAACTAGAAAAGCCACTCTAAGGTGAAGAATTAATCAATGTTTATATACCCTTCCCTTCCTCCCTCCCCACCATACACAGAGCATGAAGATAAATGATCTTGACTGGGCCCTGTGGCTCATGCCTGTAATACTAGCATCTGGAAGGCTGAGGCAGAAGGATCTGTTCAGCTCAGGAGTTCAAGAACAGCTTGAGCAAGAACGAGACCCAGTCTCTACTAAAAGTAGAAAAAATTAGATGGGCGTTGTGGCAGGCACCTGTAGTCCCAGCTACTCAGGAGACTGAGGCAGGAGAATCACTTGATCCCAGAAGTCTGAGGTTGCTGTGAGCTAGGCTGATGCCACGGCACTCTAGCCTAGGTGACAGAAAGATGTATGCTGTTTTTTCAAAAGCCTTCACCAACCAAGGGCATTTTATGACCGTATTTCCTCCTTTGTTGGGAAAGCAAATGTCCATAATCTCTTCTGCCTAAAATTAACATAGTATTTAATTTCAGTGTGAAAAATGTGTAGACCATTTATAGCTATATACTTGATAGGATAGTCTATTTAACCACTAGCTAGGACATATGCCCATCTATAAGCCACTAAACTGTCCTCATTAGTAAAGTGGTGAGGAATAAAAAGAAAAATAGAACAAAAGCAGTCACTAATCCAGCAAATAATCTACCACTGAAAATACTTAAGAACAGGATCAAAAGGATTTCTGAATAGATAAGACAGACTTCACAAAATCTATGCACTTAAATTTATAATTAACTTGGCTCTCAAAGTCAATTCACTTTTTATTTTTTGGAGACAAGGTCTCTCCCACCTAGGTTAGAGTACAGTTGTAGTGGCATCATTACAACTCACAGCAACCTCAAACTCCAGGGCAGAAGCAATTCTCAGCCTCCCCAAGTGCTGGGATTATAGGGGTGAGCAACCACATTCAGTCTAATTTACTCTTATTTTGGAAATAATTCAAATAAGGAATAGACAGAGATGAAGTACTAGAGGCAAAAAGCTAGGGCCAAAAAAGCAAGGAACTACTACTGTCCCCCAAAGTAACTAAAATATGCACACACACTTAAAAAGCATACCACTCAACATCCAAGTAATCTGAAGTAACATAAGGTATGTAACAGGAAAAAGGTCTGACAATTTATGCACTTATCCTAGAATACATGCTGCATAGTACCTCATTACTGAGTATCACTATGGGAAGCTATGCACTGATGTCAGTAGCTAGTCTACCTTTCAAAACAATTGCAGAACTCTTTTTCTGGAATGACCATCAGAGCTGTCATAGTATGGCACACAAAAACACACAACAATAATGGACACCACTCAACCAGGTGCAGGAGCCCATGCCTGTAATCCTAGCACTCTGGAAGGCTGAGGAGGGTGGATTGCCTGAGCTCAGAAGCTGGAGACCATCCTATGCAAGACTGTGAGACCTTATCTCTAAAAATAGCCTGGTGTTGTGGCAAGTCCCTGTCATTTCAGTTATTTGGGAAACTGAGGCAAGAGGATCACTTGAACCCAGGAGTTTGAGGTTGCTGTGAGCCACAGCACTCTACCAAGGGCAACAAAGTGAAACTCTTGTCTCAAAAACAAACAAACAAATAAACAAAAAGAACACCACTCAGTAAAACACCACCAAATATGGAAAGGAACACAGCTGTGAAACACTGATACACTAAGGTTATGAAACTTTACTAAGTTGTCTGTACAGTGCTATCAACAGTAAACTTGCAGGACAAGTTTGCAAACTCAACTGTCAGACCTTTATACCATGACAGCTCTGATGGTCATTCCAGAAAGAGTTACAAAATTCCTCTCAAGGGTGGACCAGGCACTGGTTTCAGTGGATAGCTTCTCAAGTCAAGTACTTTGAAGGTGACCATAGTGACATTCAACACTGAGGTATGTAGCACTTTTTAAAGGATATGTTTGAGAACTTAATTTTGTCAGATCTTTGTATAACTTGAAAAAAAAAGGTTACAAAAGGAGGATATAGAATAGGAATCCAACTTAATTAAAAAACATAAGGTAGAGCCTGTAGTTCAGTGGGTAGGGTGTCGGCCACATACACCCAGGCTGGCAGGTTTGAACCCGGCCTGGGCCAGCTAAACAGCAATGACAACTGCAACAAAAAGCAGCTGGGCATTGTGGTGGGTGCCTGTAGTCACAGCTACTTGGAAGGCCAAGGCAAGAGAATCACTTAAGCCCAAGAATTGGAGGTTGCTGTGAGCTGTGACGCCACAGCACTCTACCTAGGGCAACATAGTGAGAGTCTGTCTCAAAAAAAAACCAACAATAATAATAATAGAATAAAAATAATAACAACAAAAACTGAGGCAAGAAAATCACTTGAGCCCAAGAGTCAGAGGTTGCTGTGAGCTATGATGGCATTCTAGCTCACAGCAACTTCTACCCAGGGCCACAGAGTGAGACTCTATCTCAAAAAAAGAAAAGAAAAGAAAAGAACACACATATATTTGTATATGCATAGCATTTTCTCT
The DNA here is from genome assembly GCA_963574355.1 of Loris lydekkerianus. NCBI lineage: Eukaryota > Metazoa > Chordata > Mammalia > Primates > Lorisidae > Loris > Loris lydekkerianus. The sequence goes on along the minus strand of CAUYPK010104261.1, from coordinate 73,322 downwards.
GGATGGATACAATATATGAAAAATTGATAGTATTTACTACTTCTGGAGAAGAAAAATGAGAGATCAGAAGAAGGAAAAAGTATTTTCATTATTAATATTTTATATTGTTTGAAGTATTTTCCCTATGTGCTATAAATACATATAAATATATATGTATTTCTGTAGTCACTTAGATTTGACTGACCACATGTGCTCATATTAAATGTAGTTAGTCTGCATAACACCATTATATTTTTTACTTTTTTTAGAGACAGTCTCATTTTGTCGCCCTTGGTAGAGTGCTCTGGCATCACAGCTCACAGCAACCTCCAACTCCTGGGGTTAGGCGAGTCTCTTGCCTCAGCCTCCAGAGTAGCTGGGACTACAGGCGCCCACCACAACCACCTGACTATTTTTTGTTGCAGTTTGGCCGGGGCTGGGTTTGAACCTGCCACTATTCACTGAGCCATAGGTGCTGCCCAGCACCATTATATTTTGTTTTAAAAATGATAGTGTATGAGCCTGGCAAGGTGGCTCACACCTCTAATTCTAGCACTCTGGGAGGCCAAGGCGGCTGGATTGCTTGAGCTTACAAGTTCGAGACCAGCCTGAGCAAAATCAAGACCCCATCTCTACTAAAAAAAAATAGAAAAACTGAGGCCAGAGGATCATTTGAGCCCGAGGTGGAGGTTGCTGTGACCTATGATGCCACAGCACTCTACCCAGAGCGACAGCTTAAGACTCTGTCTCTCAAAACAAAACAAACAAACAAACAAAAAAAAAAAAGTGTATATGCACATGCCAGTTAATAAAAACATAAAAAGCCTTTTTGGAAGGCCGGGCCTTGTGGTGGGCACCTGTAGTCCCATCTACTTGGGAGGCTGAGGCAAGAGAATCTCTTGAGCCAAAGAGTTTGAGATTGCTGTGAGCTATGACACCATAGCACTTTACCAGGGGCAAAAAGTGAGACTGTCTCTTAAAAAAAAAAAAAAGAATATAAACCTATCATTGTTAGTATAGTGGTAAAAGGAAAAAGAAAAATGAGGCCAGGCACAGTGGCTCACACCTATAATCCTAGCACTCTGGGAGGCCAAGGCAGGTGAATTGCTTGAGCTCAGTATCCCTGAACAAGAGTGAGACTCTGTCTCGAAAGAAAGTAAAGAAAGAATATAAGCCTACCTGCAGGTTTTATATAAATATTTTGGTTGTAGCTCTTTGAGAACTTAATTACAAAAAAAATAAATCTTGGGCAGTGCCTATGGCTCAGTTAGTAGGGCACCAGCCCCATATACTGAGGGTGGTGTGTTCAAACCTGGCCCCGGCCAAACTGCAACAAAAAATAGTCGGGCATCGTGGCAGGTGCCTGTAGTCCCAGCTACTTGGGAGGCTGAGGCAAGAGAATCACCTAAGCCCAAGAGCTGCAGGGTGCTGTGAGCTGTGACATCATGGCACTCCACCCAGGGTGACAAAGTGAGACTCTGTCTCTAAAAAATAAATAAAAAAAATAAATTTTGTTGGTGGGTTCAAAGCCGGCCTGGCCAAATTGCAGGGGTTGTGGCGGGCACTTGTAGTCCCAGCTACTTGGGAGGCTAAGGCAAGAGAATTGCCTAAGCCCAGGAGTTGGAGGTTGCTGTGAGCTGTGTGACGCCATGGCACTCTACTGAGGGCAATTAAGTGAGACTCCGTCTCTACAAAAACAAACAAACAAAAAAATATACAGCTAAAAGCTGTATAATAAAAAGAAGAAAAATCTTGTTTATATTAAAAAAAACTTATTTATATCCATGGTCCTCCAATATACTACACACATATTTACTCTCACTTGAGATCACACTATATATGCTGTTTGGTAATCTGATTTTTTTTTGTGATTTGTCTTAAATATCCTTCCATTTTGATATATTATACATAAAAGCTATAGGGCATTCTATCATATAAACCCTAATTTAACCAGTCCCCTACTGTATATATTGCTATTGCCAAATTTTGATAATTCTGTTCTTATCTAACATAAGAAACACAATTTATTGTCATCATAAAAGTTATACAAACTATACAAAACCAACAAAAAGTAACCCCAAATATAACCACCCTCATACCGCTAGCATTCTTTCATCTAAATAATTACTTACTGAGCTCCTGCTACATGCCAGGTTTTTGTTTGAGTTTCTCCCTCCCCTTTATTTTTTGTAGAGATGGGATCTCGTTATGTTGCCCAGTCTGGCTTTGAACTCCTAGGATCAAGTGGTCCTCTTGTCTTGACCTCCCAAAGTGTTGGGTTTACAGATATGAGCCACTATACCTGGCCTGGGATTTTCATTACTTTTATTCCATAATAATTTATTTTTCAGTACTACTTGTTTTTATTTATTTATTTATTATGCAGGTTGTTTTGTTTTTTTTTTTTTGGCTGGGTCTGGGTTTGAACCCACCACCTCCGGCATATGGGGCTGGCACCCTACTCTGTTAAGCCACAGGCACAGGCCCTGTTTTTAAAACCTAGTCAAGTACAATAGTAAGAAGGGGAAAGGAGTAGAACAAGGAGTTCAATCTGTAACTAACTGTAAACTACCTTTGTGATAACTACCTTCAGACCAGTCAGTACCATGCTTTTAAGAAACCTTTCTCACAGGACGGAGCCTGTGGCTCAAAGGAGTAGGGCGCCGGCCCTGTATAACGGAGGTGGTGGGTTCAAACCCGGTCCTGGCCAAAAAAAGAAAAAAAAAAAAACCCTTCTCATAAGCATTTGCTGGTTAGTAGTCTTCCCTATCATCTTTTTATGGGTTATTGTATATCACTTCCAAAATGGGATATGACCTTGTTTGTTACCCATTTCTCTAATGCTCAATAGATTTTGCCATAAATCTATCCTACCTTCCTCATCCTAAATATTTCAATTTAGTTCTAACTTTTATACTGTGTGGTGGTCATCACTGTTCAGTTAAATATATACAATGACCAACTACTGCTGAAGTCTACAATTACTACTTTACCTCCATACAGCACATTAAGATTACAAACACATATCCCACCCCCTCCCAACCAAACAATTCATTTACCTGCCACAAGCCTATGTATTTTACAAATGAGAAAAGGGAAACCCAAAGAAGTCACCTCTAATGGACTTGTCCAAGGCCACATAGCTATTAAGCTGCATGGCCAGGCTTTGATGCCCTAATATGATTAAAATAGGCTCAGCGCCTGTAGCTCAGCAGCTAGAGCACCAGCCACATACACCAGAGCTGGCAGGTTCGAATCCAGCCCGGGCCTGCCAAACAATGACAACTAATATGATTAAAATAAAATGTTATGCTTCTTTGTTATCTGTTACACCTAATGAGTCTTTTCGTTACAAAGCCTTTCCCAACATCTTTCATCAATTCTTGTAACTTACCATCCCTCCATGCACTCTGAACACACTTTTATCAGAGCACCAACAACACTTATTTACAGGTTTCTTACCCTGTAAGTTTGTTTGTTTAAGACCCTCAGGAAAAGAATCCTTTTCTTATTTATCTTTGAAATCCTAGTACTTAGTGCACTAAGTACTAGAAATCCTAGTACTTAGTGGCTGGCACAAAGTAGAAAGGCAAGTATTTAAAGTATAGAATGAGGGGACAGGCACAGTGGCTCATACCTGTAATCCTAGCACTCTGGGAGACCAAGGAGGAAGGCCTGCTTGAGTTTAGGAGTTCGTGACCAGCCTGAGCAAGAGTGAGACCCCATCTCTATTGAAAATAGGAAAATATAGCCAGGCATTATGGCAGGTGCATGTAGTCCCAGCTACTTAGGAGGCTGAGGCAGGAGGACCGCCTGAATCCAGGAGTTTGAGGTTGCTGCAAGCTAGGCTGATGCAACAGAGTGAGACTGTCTCAATTGAAAAAAAAAGAAAAGTTAAGAATAATTGCTTTTGAAGAATTATCTTAGGAACCACAAAGTCCAGCTTAGGATTCAGCCATTTTATGACTCTGAGTACTTAACAATTTAAATTCAGGGAAGGAGAAGGAGAGGGTTAACAGAATCAGTATAAATGGTTAATTATGCTTTAATCAATGTGATACCTGTTTCCAAAGTTCTGTTTAATAAAATTTATTATATAGTTTTAGACCCAATTTTGCTCATTGCTTCCTCTTTTCTTTTAAATTATAACCCTTATAATCACTGGAATAGTCTTGATGACAATATTTCTGACTTGGTTCAGATATCTAAAATTGCCCATCAAGCTGTCTTGTGCTTGTCAGTCATGTACTGCAATATGCATGCAAGCAAGCACCATTTAATATAATCTAACCTCTAGATTCCACAGTAAAATACAACAAGGACAAAGTAAGGAGGTGGACAGTAGAGCTATTCTATAGCTCAAAAGTACTGATTTTCAAATGTTTTTACTGTAGTACCTATACAAAGAGCATTTCCCTCTCCTAGGCACTCATGCCTCATTTTGCTGAAAACCTGTGTTATGGCTGGGCACCCACAGCTCAGTGGTTAGGGCACCAGCCATATGCTCCAAGGCTGGTAGGTTCAAATCCAGCCTGGGCCTGCTAAACAACAACAACAAAAATAGCCAGACATTGTGGTAGGTGCCTGTAGTCCCAGCTACTAGGGAAGCTGAGGCAAGAGAATCACTTGAGTCCAAGAGTTGGAGGTTGCTGTGAGCTATGACACCACAGCACTCTACCAAGGGTAACAAAGTGAAACTCTCTTTCAATAAATAAATAAATGAGAAGAGAAGAGAAGAGAAGAGAAGAGAAGAGAAGAGAAGAGAAGAGAAGAGAAGAGAAGAGAAGAGAAGAGCAGAGCAGAGCAGAGCAGAGCAGAGCAGAGCAGAGCAGAGCAAAGCTGTGTCATCCTAGCTGGTTATACAGTTTGTATTCTGTTTCAAAAATGTGGATTTGTTTTAATGTAACAATGTTTTTAATTACTTATCAGTTAAATTACTTTACTCATTGCCCTATCAGTGAGCATAATTAAAGCTCCAAGAAGATGGGTCATATTTATTTTGTGACTCCAAGTACTCCGAAATCCTTATCACCTTGTACACTCAGTAGTATGTATATCCCATTTTGAGAAACACGGATATAAACAATTAAGCTAGCCATAATACTTTATGTGATCAACATGTTCCTATAAACCCATTCGCTAAATTCTTATAGCTAGATATCAAAACAGTTTTTCATATCAGTATTGTTTCCTTTTTCAGCAGCTTATTAGTATACACTCAGTGTCAACACTCCTAAAAGACCCTGTAGGGAACAGGTTATTTCTGGAGAGACAGAATACTACCACACAGCCCTTGTCCTTCCCATCTAGCAAGATACCACGTTGGGGCTTGGCACCTGTTGCTAAGTGGTTAGGGCGCCGGCAGATTTGAGCGCAGGCCTGCTAAATGACGACAACAACGACAACAAAATACCCAGGTGTTTTGGTGGGTGCCTGTAGTCCCAGGCTGAGGCAAGAGAATCACTTAAATTCAGAAGTTTGAGGTTGCTATGAGCTGTCACACCAGAGCACACTACCCATGGTGACATAGTAAAACTCTGTCTCAAAAAAAAAAAAAAAAGGAAAGATACCACTTTGGCCCATTTGGAAAATGAAGGTTTAAAGAATAGCAGAGCTTTCATTCCTATTCCCTCCTCCTCTATAGCTACTCCAGGCACAGCTTATAAGAAAAATCTTATTAACTTACATGATTCATTCCGATAAACTTATCTAATCTCGGCATTTATAATTTCTACCTACTATACTCCTTTTAGCCATTACACAAGTACAATTAAATTATCTTCAGATTTTTCTATGGTATAAAAAAGATTTGTGCTTTCTGATAGCCTGAGAAGAAATAATTTTTATATTAGAATCCTACTTTGTTGTTTACAAAATCCCAAAGCATAGCAGACCCTAATATTTATGAAAAGCCCATTCTAAGTTCTACATAATGTTTATATTTTATTGCCGAAATTATAGGCTAAAGTAAATTGATAATGACTATCGCAATCGGATACAAATATGGGCCATGAGCTAAGCTAACTGCTAACTCGTTAATTAGGACAATTTCTATCCAGGATTATAGCTTCCCCAAGAACAGGATTCCATCTGTTTCTCATCAAAATTACAAACTGCCATAGGCCATGGACTTTTCAGGTCATTCTGTAATAATCAAAATATATATTCCAAGGTGTCTACTGAAAAGCAGCCACCATTTCCTAGCGTATTCCTGTGTACATACTTAGAATAGTTAAGTACTTAATGCTTCATACGCACTCCTATTTACTCTAGAAAACAGCCTCTGAGATTGACATTATTATTCTCTCACAAATAAGGAGACCATAGAAATAGACAGGTTAAGTAACTTGTCCACCATCTCCCAGCTAAAATGTGGTAATATAGTTTCAAACCCAGGACACTGATTATAAAGGCTGTATACTCTCAATCACCTAATGTCCTGAATCTGCTATACTCAAGAATTATCCAGCAAATCTCCAATCCCAGTACAGTTTGTATTACTCTCATTTAAGACCAAGAAATGGAAACAGAACTTACCTCCCCGTGGCTGCAAAGTCAGTTTGAGGAGGGAAAACAGAAACCAGCTCTCAAGCCCCTGGTCATCAATCTGTCCACTAGTGCATCTTGTCCTTTGGCTCCAGGTCTGTGATCATTCTGAAAGAGAAGCATAAATCATTTTATGAAACATTAAACTCACACAAATGCACATACAGTATGAAAAATAAAATGAGGGCAAACTGAAGACTGTTAAAATTAGAAATGAAACAAAAAACCTATTAATACATGACATCACTAACTGAACTATTCCATAAATGTTCATCAAGCCAATTACAAAACATACACTTATTTTTTTTTAGACATTTGCTGAGTATGTAAAAGTTTGTTGAGTATCAAAATTGCACTCTGTTACAATCTTGCAACCAAATAACAGCATATGTATTCAAACTACCAAAAAATTAAGTTTTATAAGTGCAGTAATAGCCCTAACCCTTTTACCAGCTTATTTTCTTATCTTAAGCAAGTAGTAGTCTTATTAACTTAGTTTACACCACCAGTTAAGAGTATACTTTTCAGTTTAATAAGATAACTATGAGGGACTCTTTCATTGGCCTTTCAAAATCCTACAAGGACAGCAATGAAATATCTTTTTTAGTCAAATAATGGAATACCTTGTCAGCTGACATTTTTCTCCCTAAATTACAAAATAAGCTGTCTAGCTTCAAGCAATGGTAGAGTGGAACTTATCTCTATAGAAAAAAAGAAATTCCTAACTGAAAGAACTAAATTTGAATTAAGTTTCCTAGGCAGCACACGTAGCACAGTGGTTACAGCGCCAACCACATGCACCAAGGATGGTGGATTGAAACCCGGCCCAGGTCAGCTAAACAGCAATTACAACTACAACCAAAAAATAGCCAGGCGTTATGGTGGGCACCTGTGGTCCCAGCTACTTGGGAGGCTGAGGGAAGAGAATTGCTTAAACCCAAGGAGTTTGAGGTTGCTGTGAGCTGTGACACCATACCACTCTACGGAGGGCAACATAGAAAGACTCTGTCTCAAAAAAAAAAAAAAAAAAAAAAAAAGTTTCCAGAAAATTTAGCATATGAGCTACATCTAAGAGGAAACCCATTTCCTAATGAATTAAAGTCCACAAAAATAAGCTGATATAGTAGTTTCTTCAATAAAACTTACAAAAAGTCTCCTACGTTGAGGCAATTTATAACACAAATAGAGGATTAGTGTACTTAGTCCATATAATATCACTAGCAAGCCTCAAAGGGAATGAAATTTCATGCCACTGAAAAAGGAAGAGTGACCTGGGTGGCGCCTGTGGCTCAGTGAGTAGGGCACCGACCCCATGTACCGAGGGTGGTGGGTTCAAACCCGGCCCCAGCCAAACTACAACAAAAAATAGCCAGGTGTTGTGGTGGGCGCCTGTAGTCCCAGCTACTTGGGAGGCTGAGGCAAGAGAATCACCTAAGCCCAGGAGTTGGAGGTTGCTGTCAGGTGTGTGACGCCATGGCACTCTACAGAGGGCGTTAAAGTGAGACTCGTATCCAAAAAAAAAAAAAAAAAAAAAAAACAAGGAAGAGTGACCAAAAATGAACGAAGTGTGGGGAAAAAAATGTATCCTTACCCTGGGGCTATATGTTAATCTATATGCCATGTCACAACTTTACACTCAAATACTAAATCACAAAAAAAAAAAAAAAAACACACAATGATATTCACAAGGAAGATATAAAGATAATGATTAGAGAAAGTTTAGGGATGTTTAAAAAGTTGAATGTGAGCCAGAAGGCTCACTGGAAACCATGAGTTAGAGACCTGCCTGGGCAACAAGGTGGGACTCCATCTTTAAGGGGGTGGGGGGAAAGCTGGGCATGGTAGTGCCCACCTGAAGTTCTAGCTACTTTTGAGGCTGAAACAGGGGGAAAGCCTAAGTCTTGGGGAGTCTGGGGTTACAGCAAACTACGATCCTATCACTGCACTCCAGGCTGGGCAACAAAGCCAGACCCTGTCAATAAATAAGTATTTTAAAAAACAAATGTAGTTTGACACATCCACATATCCAACCAAGAACCAAAGTTGTATAATATTTGACATTATTGGCTCAGTACCTGTAGCTCAGTGAATAGGGTACCAGCCACATACACCGAAGCTGGAGGGTTCAAGCTCAGCCTGGGCCTGCTAAACAACGACAACTGTAACCAAAGAATAGCCGGACATTGTGGCCTCAGGCACCTGTAGTCCCAGCTACTCTGGAGGTTGAGGCAAGAGAATTGCTTAAGCCCAAGAGTTTGAGGTTGCCATGAGCTGTGATGCCATGGTACTCTACCGAGGGTGACATAGTGAGACTCTATCTCAAAATTGCAAATAAATAAATAAATAAATAAATAAATAAAATATTTGTCATTATTGTTTTCTAAATCTGTTATGTCCTTTTTCAAAGTCCTAAATTATAACAAATCTTAGCTGTTTGAAGATGGACATAATTTTTGGCAAAACAGCCTGAAGTCATATGATGCCAAGACAGGTAAATAAGGTAGATACTCTGGTCTAAAAAAATAAGTCTATATTGGCTCAGTGCCCATAGCTCAGTGGTTAGGGTGCCAGCCAGATTCCCCTGAGGCTGGTGGGTTTGAACCCAGCCCGGGCCTGCTAAACAACGACAACTCCAACAAAAAAATAGCCAGGCGTGTGGCAGGCACCTATAGTCCCAGCTACTTGGGAGGCTGAGGCAAGATAATTGCTCAAGCCCAAGAGTTTGAGGTTGCTATGAGCTGTGATGCCACAGCACTCTACCAAGGGTGACATAATGAGATTCTGCCTCAAAAAAAAAAAAAAAAAGTCTATAAAAGAGATATGTGGAGAGCTATGATGTCAGCAGCATCCTTGAAGCAGAAAAACAATCTCTAGAGGTGACTTTCTGCCAGCAGGCACTACTATGTAGTGGCTGTGCCACAGGACTCCTCCCAGGGCCTTAGTCAGCCACAGGTGGTCTCTGCCAAGGAACAACCCAAGCCACTCAGGGAAATCCCATGTGGGTGCCCTCATTTTTGTGTGTCCCTTAAAACAAAACCCTAAAGCTCTTAGAATTTGTTTTTTTTTTTAAGTTTTAAATATATTTATTTACATTTTTAAAAGGGGATTATCTGAGAAACATAAAAACATGACAGAATACTTCATAGGCCACTTTGCATAATAAAATAGGCAATAACATACATATTTTTGAAATCATAAACGCCCAGGTGTACTAACAACATGCATATGGGGAGACAGTTAAGAGCTAACAAATCATATTTGTAAAAAAATACATCAAAAAGGAGAATGTATAAATACGTATCACTATGGCTGGTGTGTACATCCAGCTTCATAACTATATTCTTCTGAAATATTTTGACAATCCACATAAACCTTTTGATGAGAGAGATCAAAACCCACAATGAGTTACCTCCACATATGCAGTCACCCAAAGGGCCGAGATCTTGAAAACTTTTTTTTTTTTAATTGTTCAATCATAGCTGTGTACATTAGTGCAATCACCTGCACCCATTCTAAGATGCACCGTAGACGTGGAGCTCTTAGAATTTGAATGCATTTTAAGGATTAATTTTTACACCTCCTATATTTTCTTCCTTTTTTTTTTTTTTTTTTCCTTTTTTTAAACAGAGTCTCACTATGCCACCCTCAGTATAGTGCTTCACAGCTCACAGCACCCTCAAACACTTGGGCTTAAGCGATTCTCTTGCCTCAGCCTCCCAACTACCTGGAACTACAGGCACCTGCCACAACACACCGCTATTTTTTGTTGTTGTTGTTACTGTCATTGTTGCTTAGCTGGCCCTGGCCCATTTGAACCCACCAGCCCCAGTGCATGTGGCCAACACCCTAATCACTCAGTTATGGGTTCTGAGCCCTGTATTTTCTTACGTAGGCTGAAAAGAGTAGTTCACAACTATTCTTTTTTTGGCCAGGGCTGGGTTAGAACCTGCCACCTCTGGCATATGGGGCCGGTGCCCTACCCCTTTGAGCCACAAGCGTTGCCCCAGTTCACAACTATTCTTAAATAAGCAATATTTCTTTTGTAGGCGAACATTCCTATTTTAATCTTCCTCATACTACAGACTTAAGTAGGTCTTTTGGGTCACTTTGATGTACCAATTCACCCTCAATTTATTCTCTCCGTAGATCTGGTTTTCTAACCAAAAAACTAAAAACAGGTACAATCTTGGAATACAGGAATCTCAAAGGATAGCAGCTGTGTGGACAAAGTCTGTATCATTAAAATACCACAAATAATGAATAAGGCAAGAAGGTGATATGTGCCTATAGAACCGAACCAAGAAGCAAAACATGGTCTGTGAAGCCCTGTGCTAACCTGAGAAAACAAGCTTTACTCCTGCCTCAATTACAAACCTTGCCCATTTTAGTTTTTAACTTTCATGGAGCTTATTTTAATAAATAAAATATGCCAACTTAACCACAATTTCAAAAGGAAAACTGAAATCACACACAAAAAATGCAACAAATTACACAAATGGACTAATAGATAATTAGAGGTGGTTCTATTTCCAAGCCCAATACTACATCAACACTATGGGTATTTATTTGGTATAATTTCATGGAGAGGGAACAGGAACATTCTGTGGGGTTCAAAAAAGGGATGTTGTGCTAGCACTCTGGGAGGCTGAGGTGGGTAGACTGCTTGAGCTCAGGAGTTTGAGACCAGCCTGAGCAAAAGCAAGACCCCGTCTCTACTAAAAATAGAAAAACTGAAGCAAGAGGATCTCTTGAGCAGAACAGTTGGAGGTTGCCGTGAGCTATGATGCCACAGCACTCTACCTAGGAGGACAGCTTGAGACTCTGTCTCAAAAAAAAAAAAAAAGAAAAAAAAAGAAAAAGAAAAGAAAAAAAGATGTTGTGGTAGGATGTGGTAGCTCCCTCCTGTAATCCTAGCACTCTGGGATGCTGAGGTGGATGGACGGCATGAGCTCACAGGTTGGAGACCAGTCTGAGCCAGAGCAAGACCCTGTCTCTAAAAATAGCCTAGCTACTTAAGAGGCGGAGGCAAGAGAATCATCTGAGCCCAAGAGTTTGAGGTGCTGTGAGCTGTGATATCACATCACTCTACCGGGGGTGACAAAGTGAGACTCTATCTCCAACAACAAAAAAAAAGGATGTTGAAAGACTTGCATATGGAGGCAGATGCCACAAGGACCCACAGATTGAGATTATATACAGTGGACCAGCCAATTTAGTATAGCACCAGGCTGTTTTTAATTTCCTCATAAATTTAACATAGCTTTCCTGCCTAAAAAAAGGAAGGTTAATCCACACTTTCTTCTCCCCAAAGCAACCCAAACTGATACATCAACTGCTGCACAATACTATATTAAGGTACTAGAATATTTAAGGAAAAACCAAAAAGAGAAGACTCCAGCAATTCAACAGGAATCTTTTTAAAGATGAAAGAAGACTTAAGGACAGAGTAAATTTAAATATATGCCCTGTTTAATGTCCTCCTCCACCTATGCAGCTATGGAATTTAAACTTTCCTAACAGATCTAAACTCAAAGTGTGAAGAGTTTACGCATGTGAACGTTTATTTAATGCTGAACTCAGGACTACAGAAAATCAGCTACTAAAGAGTAGTTACATTAGGCGTGGATATTTATAAACCATCTGCAGCAAGTGACCCAGGATTCAATTACAACATCAACCCTCATATTTCAGCATATGGGCAAATTACCAATCGAGTCAAGAATAAATTCATTCTCCCGTACTGGCGCTTTAGATCGGGTTGCACAATCCCAGGGCAGAACTGCTTTCGACTAGAGCATCAGGTACTAAGAGGTGTAGTACTAAGTTTCCGTCAGGACACTTTAAAGCGTGGGTGGGAAGAGAGAAATCAAGGGTCGCCTGAACGAACTTAGCCCATACTCCCGAATCCAGTAATTTGTCACGTCACTTGGGATCGGAGTGAAATTAACTTTCGGTCCCTTTGAGATCTCTGTACAAAAGTTAGGCTGCTATCGCTCCAATGGGCTGGGAAATTGGAGCATAGCTGGAGAAAAACTATTTGGTGCGGAACTCCAGTCTTTTCCGCCTCTGGTGGGGGGGGGGGGAGGCCGCACGGGTCGGGTCGGGCGAGGAGCAGCAGCGCGACTTTAGGGGCGCAGCGGGGGCGGCGAGCGCGCGTCCCCCCGCCCGCTCAGGCGGCGTAGAGGTGCGAGCAGCTCAGCCAGCCTTGCAGAGGGAGCTCTCGGCAGCTCTGGGGTCCCTCTGTTTGCAGCCGCAGCAGCGCCGCCTGTGCCACTCCGCGGAGACGAAGACCAGCGGCGGCGAGGTGCGGACTGGGAGCGACTGCTGAGCAGCTGGGGAAGCTCACAGGGCGGCCGGGTAGGTTCCGGGGACCGGGAGAATTGGAGGAGGGGCAGCCCGAGATGCGTCGACCAGGGCCCGACACCCATACGGCACCGAGACCTGGGTACGCGTGCTTTGGCAGTGGATTTGGATCCTTGAGCGAGGCGGTAGCCAAAGCCGGGGCACGGAGATAGCGCCTAGGCTGGGCCACCCGCCGCGGGAGGGGCGGAGGGCAGAGGGCGGGCCGCGGCTGGGCGATCGGCCCGGCCAAGAGCCGGCCTCGAGGGCAGAGACAAAGGAAGGAAAATGGAGTCGCCGGGCGCGCGGGCCTCTGTCGCCGCCGCCGCCCGAGGCCTAGCGCGCCGCCAAGAGGGAGGCTTAGAAGGCGGGGGCGGGGGTGGGGGTGGGGGGACGGCCGGGCCACGGCGGCGACGGGCAATGGCGGCGGCCGCGCCGCAGCAGGGACGGTAGAGGGAGACAAACACCCCCCGGCGGCGGCGCTGGCGCCGGGCTGCAGCCAGCGCCGACCGGAGCGGCCCCATCGTGACACCTAGAGGCGGCCCGCGAAACCTCCTCCACCCTGGGCCCCCTTACCTCCGCGCCACACCCCCCGCAGCGTCCGCTCCGCCGCCGCTCCACCGCTCCGGCCACCCGGCGTCCCCAGCCAGCTCTGCGCGCCCGCACCGGCTACCGCCGTCGCCGCTGCCGCCAAAGAAGCAGCTCCGCGCACGGTTTAATCGCTCCACAGGCTCGGACACAAAATGGCGGCGGTGCGGTGCAGTGCGCCTGCGTCGGCGCTGCCGGGGCCGCGGGTGCTGATAAGGGAAGGGACGGGTGGGGGGGGGGCTGGCCGGGCGGCTAGCGGAGGGCGGGGGAGGAAAGGTGAGGGGAGGGGTTGGCGCGGGGCAGCATGGGAGGCGGCCCGGGGCGCCAACTTTCAAAAGCGGGCGCGATGGCGTCACGGGACGCGCCGCGAGTCGCGTCGTCACGCCGCACGCGCCCTCCCGCGCCCTCGCCCGGTCGCGCGTGGGCCCTGCGGGAGCTAGGGCGTTCTCACCCTCGTTGGGTGGGGCTTCCTGGGCGGAGGCTTCTGCCATTGGGCAGTCCTGCGTCCTCGCCCGCTTGACCTGGTTCCCTGGCTGCCTCTTGAACCCGTCAAGGGTTGGAGCAGTGGGGATAGCTGGAGGAAGCGCGCGCGGGGCCAGACCGTGGAGCTGAGGACGCTCCTGGGCCCCGCCCAGCTGGGCCAGACCCGCCCTCCAAACGCCGCACAGCTGCCCGCCACCGAGTAAAGCACTGCCAGTCCCCGCGCGATCCCAGCTATTCAGATACAATCCAGCACCTGTGAGCGACGGCGAGAAAATCTGTCCTTGCTCAGCGGCTTTCAGTGATCTTTCCATCCTCGAAGAGGGTCTCCTCTTGGTGTCCCCAGGCCACCTTAGCCGGGAGAAGCAGTGGACTACCAGACTTGATGCTTTTAGACGACCACAGCTGTAGTCTTTTGCCGAAAAGACTGTATGAATTTAGCGCAGTGTGACTGTACTTAACGACGTGCATGTCTTGTTTTTGACGGAGAACTAAGTTCTCTGTGGGTGGAGTCCTTCAGCGCCTCCTCCCCTGGAGGCGCCCGCGGACTCTACCTAACCAGCGGTAAAGTTGACCAAGAACTGACTGCTAGCTGTTCTGGTGGCCAGGGGAAGGGAGTCTTATAGTACTTATGGGAATATGACTCAGAACAGTATTCTCAACTCTCGTATATCGCGGATAACAAACGGACCCAGCGTCAAGGAAGCAACTTCTGCTCCACCCAGCTGATTGTGCCCTTATGAGAATGCTGGCCCAGTATTGACAGATACTGTTTTTTTCCTTAAAGGAACCAGAAGTCTGTATTGTTTAAATGTAAAAAAAATTGATGTCTGCAACTAATTCATTTGTTTTCTAACTTCATGAGGTGATTAAACCACATATGTGGGCTGTCAGTTTATGATCTTTGGCTTGAAGGAAAGAGTGAAGAGAAATTACAGGGCCAAATCCTGGGACACTAAAATTGAGAGAGTGATGGAGTAGGAGGATGGGAGGGAGCATCCAGGAAAACAAGGAAATCAAAAGTGTTGTAAGATGCAAGATAAAGGTTAGACGAGGGTGGTGTTGCACACAGGTAATCCCAGCAATCTAGGAGGGAGACCGAGTTGGGTGGATTGCTGGAGACAACCCGACTGAGCAAGAGCGAGACCTGTCTCTACTAAAAATAGAAAAATTAGCTGGGCTTGGGGCTGGCACCAGTAGTCTCAGCTACTATGGGGGCTGAGGCAAGAAGATTGCTGAAGCCAAGAGTTTGAGGTTGCTGTGAGCCATGATGCCACAGTACGCAACCAGGGGGTGACAGAGTGAGACTCTGTAAAGTTTCAGGTGGGGGGAGGGACATTATCTGTGCCTACTGCTGCTTAAAGGTCTGGTAAGGTTGGCCCAGAAACATGGCTATTGGATTGGTTACCTTGGAGGTCACTAGAGAATACCACTGGGTGACCTTGGCTTTATTTATGTGGGTAAATCAAGGATGTGAACCTGATAAAAATGTGTTGAGGAATGTCTGGGAAAATGAGAAAATAAAGAGTACATATAGGCAACTTGAGAGAAGTGTCGTAAAGGGGACAGAAATTTAAGGATAAGTGTAGAAGGACATGGGGTCAAAGGAGGAATTTTTTTTTTTTTTTTTTTTTTTTTTATAGAGACAGAGTCTCACTTTATTGCCCTCAGTAGAATGCCGTGGCATCACAGCTCACAGCAACCTTCAGCTCTTGGACTTAGGCAATTCTCTTGCCTCAGCCTCCCGAGTAGCTGGGACTACAGATGCCCGCCACAGTGCCCAGCTATTTTTTGTTGCAGTTGTCATTATTGTTTGCTGGCCTGGTCCGGGTTTGAACCCGCCAGCCTCCTTGTATGTGGCTGGTGCCATAACCACTGTGCAATGGGCGCTGAGCCAAAGGAGGAAATGTTTTAAAAGATGACAGGGTTCTAGAGCATGTTTATACATCGTTGGCAAGATACAGTGGAGGAAAAAACATGGGAGGTGCAGGAGACAAAAGGCTTGCTTGACCCTTCCAGGAGTGAAATTCATGGGGAGATATAAAGAAACAGGGAGAAACTTGGATAGGAACAGGGATGCTTCTACTGATATGAGTAACAAAGGTGAAGATGGATGAAAATACAGGGAGAAGGAAAGCAAGTCCTAAGACCTTACTTTGAGAGTGGATTCCTTCCTCAGGGACTTGATAGGTGCATGAGAACTTGATGGATAAGCAGAGTGCTGCCTTACTAACTGGCAAGTGGAACAGTGTCCTCATGCTAGCAAAAGGCATATTGTTTATAGGACAGTATCATGGGAAGCCAAATTACTAGAAAGCTTTGATTAGCTGTTAGATTAAGAGATGTTAGTTATAACCAGGCACGGTGGCTCACACCTGTAATCGCTTTGGGAGGGTGAGTTGAGAGGGTAACTTGAAGCCAGTAGTTTGAGATTAGCCTGGGCGACAAGCAAGACTTCCATCTCTACAAAAAATTTTTTTAATTTTTTAAAATAATTTTTTTTTGAGACACAGTCTCACTTTATTGCCCTCAGTAGAATGCTGTGGCATCACAGCTCACAGCAACCTCCAGCTCCTGGGCTTAGGCGATTCTCTTGCCCCAGCCTCCCAGTAGCTGGGACCACAGGCACCTGCCACAACGCCTGGCTATTTTTTATTGCAGTTTGGTTGGGGCCGGGCTTGAACCTGCCACCCTTGGTATATGGTGCTGGTGCCCTACCCACTGAGCCATAGGCGCCACCCCTAAAATAATGTTTAAATAATAAAAAATTTAAAAATAATTAAAAATTTAAAATTATTTTAAAAATGATTGAGGTGGGAGAAAGGTTAATTTGAGCCCAGGTTTGGTAACAGAATGAGACCCTATATCTAACAAAAGAAAAAAAAAAGGGGGTGACGGGAGGTAGAGAGAGGGAAAGAAGGAGATAGATGTTAGTTATAAATATAACTTAACTATTTCATTCACACTTTCTGGATGCTGGAGTCAAATTGTCCTGATTTAGATCTTACCTTGTCTTAACTGTGTGATCTCAGGTGAAGTAACAAGTACACGTTTCTCCTCTACAAGACAGGATGATAATTGTACTTGAAACTGTGTGAGGATTAGACAAGAAAATGCAAGTAAGCTTTTAACATGATTCTCGGTACCAGTAATCATAGAGTAAATGTAAAGTGTTGTTAACATTTCTTTTCTTTTTCTTTTCTTTTTTTTTTTTTGTGCTTTCTGTTATCTATCCATACTCCCAACTCTACCTTTTGATGGACATGATCTTTCTAGGATCATCTAGGATCATTAATAGAACCAGTTAAGTTACTGACGAGATTTTCCCTGGCCTGGTGGCCATTCTTTCTGGGAAAGGCATACTTTATGTTACAATTCTCAGAAGAACAACTCTATTTCCAGGATATTCCTTGGCACCTGTTGTTGTCCCTTATAGTTTGCAGTGATTGTGATCATTTTTTAACCCTTTGAGCAAGATAATCAACAGATGGAGAGATGTTTTGATAAGTAACAATAGGCAAGAATCTTCCTGTCCACTTTGGAGTAGGGCCTAAAGTTACATGTGAACATTTCTATTATCTCTGTACCTATTGATTAGCAGTTAGATTAAGAGACACAATCCAGTTGAGCAAATATATATGGAGTACGTGCTGTGTGCAGCTTTTTGTTCTAGGCACTGGAGAGTCAAAGATGATTCAGGATGCGTTTCTGCACTTGAACTCAAATTTAAGAGATAAACTGGTTAAAAAAATTAATGCAGTGGCTCAGTGCCCGTAGCACAGTGGTTACGGTGCCAGCCATATACACCTAGGCTGGCGGGTTTGAACCCAGCCTGGGCCAGCTAAGCAACGATGACAACTGCAACAGAAAAATAGCCAGGCATTGTGGCAGGCACCTGTAGTTTCAATTTCTTGGGAGCTGAGGCAAGAGAATTGCTTAAGCCCAAGAGTTTGAGGTTGCTGTGAGCTGTTATGCCATGGCACTCTACTAAGGGTGACAAAGACTCTGTCTGAAAAAAAAAAAATTAATGCAGTAATTGTTATAATTGGGAAGACATGAGCTCACAGGTAAAGGAGCAAATCACTCTCCAGGAGTATCTTATTACAGCTGAGTCTAAAGGATTAACAATGCATTAGCAAGCAGGCCAAAGGCATGTAAGGTGAAGAGCCATGATCAAAGGCATAAGTGCATGAGAGTGTTTAAGGGACAGCAAGTCATCCCACACCTCTAGTCTAGGATGTAGTGATACTAAACCTTACAAGACATTTAGAAAGCTTTCATTGCCTACCAAGATCACTTGCCAAGGCTCTAGCATTTTAAAGACTTACCTTTCCCACATCATCTCCCACCTAGACTACAGGAATTTTTTTTCCCTTATTAATACGAACTTTCTTCGGAACCCTGTGAAAGTATATTTATTTATTTTTTTTAACCTGTCAGCTCAAATGACTTTTCTCTAAAGTCTGAAGAACTTTACCTAGACCTACATCCCACATTTAGAAAGTAGGTTAATTTTGTTCTGTGCTTTTACCTTTATTTTACAACCATGCGTTGATCATCTTTAACCCATATCATCCGTATATTTTTCATTTTGCAAAACACCTTCACGTCTGCCTTTCCAAGTGATGCTCATTGCTCTGTTTGGTGAACCAGTTTTGTCCTAAATTCAAGAAGTAAAGTGACTTGCTCAGGATTGTCTAGCAACTTCTTGACAAAACCAGAATGAGTACAGTTAAATGTTTAATGTCACCCTCTCCTGGATGCTGAGAGGGTGACATTAAACACTATCCATGGCTTCAGTTTCTGAGGTTTCAGTTACCTGAAGTCAACAGTAGTCTGAAAATATTAAATGGAAAATTCTAGAAGTAAACAATTCACAAGTTTTGAATTGTATGCCGTTCTAAGTATTGTGATGAAATCTCATTGCCCCACTCCATACTGTCTGAATCATTTCTTTCTGCTATATATCCATGCTGTGTACACTACCCACTCATGAGTCATTTAGTCTCGGTTATCAGAACAAAACAACATAGTATATATAGGATTTGGTGCCATCTGTGGTTTTAGGTATCCACAGGAGTTGGGGGGTGTCTTGCAATATATTCCTCTAGGATGGGGGGACTACTGTACTCTGGTCTTTCAGCCCTACCTTGACTCTTCCTGTTCTCCCGTTGATCTCTTGGAGCCCCTTACTGTCAGATAACATTTCCATGTTCATAGAGGTCTCTGGAGATTTTGCTTTAGCCTTGGTGTGCCTTGGAAGGGCAAAGGGAGATCTATCAGGAAAGTTCTGGGCCTCCCTGCTCCTTGACCTCTCCAAATCTCATGTGATTTATTTAGGAGGAAAAAAGATTTCTACCCCTAAAGGAAGTTGGACACTACTGCCTTACCCCAAAGGAAAGGCTTTAATAGTGGAAATTTCAGGAACTTTGGCAGGCAGATAGGAGAAGTATTTGAAGTGAAATTGAAAGTATCTCCCAAATAACTGCTAAGGACCCAGGTTTATGCTCAAAGCTAGGTAATACCAGAGATAGGTGATGTCCCTAGGCCCCCAAATGCCTTACATTTTATCTTATATTAGTGTCGAGAGACCAGACTAAAGCTGATGAGGATTATTAGGTAAAAGGTGTAGGCTACAGGTGTGGCAGGAACATTGTGGTCCCTGGACATCATCATGGTAGTCATATGAAACTCCACAGTATAGCAAGGCTAACTCAAGCTTCTGCTTTGAACCCATATTTTTCTCTCTTTGCCCCATCCAAAGACACTTCCTCTTGGATGGCTTCCAAACCACCCTTACGAGTCTTGTCACTCACGTGCTTCTCTAGGGCTTCCCCCCTCAGTGAAAGACACCATTATCCATCATCTAGGCCAGAAACTTGGGCTTCATTTTCTCACCACCTCCTCCCATCAGTCATGAAACCCTGTCCATTCTACCTTTGGAACATCCCTTCACCCCAACCTGCCTTCCATCTGTCCCACTCTGGCCCAGGCCATACCTGCTTTTTCTTTTTTCTGAGACGGGGTCTCAAGCTGTCACCCTGGACAGAATGTCGTGGCATAACAGCTCATAGCAACTTCCAACTCCTGGGCTTAAGCGATTTTCTTGCCTCAGCCTCCCAAGTAGGTGGGACTACAGGTGCCCGCCACAATGCCTGGCTATTTTTTGGTTGTAGTTGTCATCGTTGTTTGGTAGGTCCAGGCTGGGTTCAAACCCGCCAGCCCCAATGTATGTGGCTGGCGCTTTAGCCGGTTGAGCTACAGGCGCCGAGCCTCACCTGCTTTTTCTGATGATACCTATAAGCTTCCTGCTTCCTGCCTCCTCCTTCCACACAACTTCTAGAATGACTCTTCCAGAGCACAGATGTGATCACAAAATTCTCCTGCTTTAAGCCTATGGTTGGCTTCCCCGTACTGGGGCTAAATTCCAAACTCCTCAGCCACTCCACAGACCCCGATGACCAAGGAAGCCTCTGCTCACCTCTTCAGCCTCATTTCTTTTCTTTCTTTTTTTTTGAGACAGAGTTTCACTCTATTGACCTAGATAGAGTTCTGTGCCATCACAGCTCACAGCAACCTCAAACTCTTGGGCTCAAGGGATCCTCTTGGCTCCTTTTTTTTTTTTTTTTGAGACAGAGTCTCAAGTTGTCAACCTGGGTAGAGTGCTGTGGCATATAGCTCATAGCAACCTCCAACTCTGGCTTAAGTGATCCTCTTGCCTCTGTTTTTCTATTTTTATTATTTTAATTTTTTTGAGACAGAGTCTCACTATGTCACCCTCAGTAGAGTACTATGGCGTCACAGCTCACAGCCATCTCAAACTCTAGGGGTTAAGCGATTCTCTTGCCTCAGCCTGCTAAGTAGCTGTGGTGCCCCAAATAGGGATGATAGGCCCTACCACAATGCCTGGCTATTTTTTTGTTGCAGTTGTTGTTGTTTAGCAGGCCCAGGTGGGGTTTGAACCCACCAGCCCCAGTGCATGTGGCCGGCACCCTAAACACTGGGCTACAGACGTTGAGCCAGTTTTTTTAGTTTTAGCAGAGACCAGGTCTCACTTTTGCTCAGGCTGGTCTTAAACTCCTGCGCTCAAGGAATCTGCCATACTCGGCCTTCCAGAGTGCTAGGATTACCCATGTGAGCCACCAAGGGTGGCGTTCAGCCTCATGTCTAACTACTCCCTGTGGTTCTTGTGGATTCAACTTACTTGCCTCCTCTACCAGTGTGACCACAGCCCTCCACCCTCTGTGGTCCTCTGTTCAGGTTTTGTCCCACTCCTTAAATGGGATCCCAGTAGTCAAAAGTGCATTCCAGGCTAGTTGTGATGGCTCATGCCTGTAATCCAGGGGTCCTCAAACTGTGGCCTGTGGGCCACATGAGGCAGTGTGATTGTGTTTGTTCCCGTTTTGTTTTTTACTTCAAAATAAGATATGTGCAGTGTGCATAGGAATTTGTTTATAGTTTTTTTTGTTTTTTTTAAACTATATTCCGGCCCTCCAACGGTCTGAGGGACAGTGAACTGGCCCCCCATTTAAAAAGTTTGAGGACCCCTGCAGGCACTCAGGGAGGCCCAGGCAGTTGGATTGCTTGAGCTCACAAGTTTGAGACCAGCCTGAGTAAGAGGGAGACCTCGTATCTACTAAAAATAGAAAAATTATGGTGGCAGGTGCTTATGGTCTCAGTTACTTAGGAGGCTAAGGAAAGAGGGGAGGCTGAGGCAAGAGGATTGCGTGAGCACCGGAGTTTGAGGCAGCTGTAAGCAATGACGCCGGGGCACTCTAGCCTGGGGCAACAGACTCTGTCTCAAAAAAAAAAAAAAAAGGAAAAAAAGTGCATTCTAGGCCTGGAAGACCAGCCTATAATCCTAGCAATCTGGGAGGCCAACGTGGGCAGATCACTTGAGCTCAGGGTTCAATACCAGCCTGAGTCGTTTCGGTGACCATAACTCAGTGGTTAGGGCACTGGCCACATACACCAAGGCTGGTGGATTCCAACCTGGCCTGGGCCTGCTAAACAACAATGACAACTGCAACAAAAAAGTAGCTAGGCTAGCTTGGCGCCTGTGGCTGAAGTGGTTAAGGCACCAGCCACATACACCTGAGCTGGCGGGCTCAAATCCAGTCTGGGTCTGCCAAACAACAATGATGGCTGCAACCACAAAATAGCCGGGTGTTGTGGCAGGCACCTGTAGTCCCAGCTACTTAGGAGGTGGAGGCAAGAGAATCGCTTGAACCCAGGAGTTGGAGGTTGCTGTGAGCTGTGATGCCATGGTACTCTACCCAGGGCCACAGCTTGAGGCTCTGTCTCAAAAAAACAAACAAACAAACAAACAAAATAGCTGGGCATTGGGGCAAAGTGGTCTGGTCTCAAAGTGAGTCCCAATCTCTACTAAAAATAGAAAAACTGGTTCGACGCCTGCAGCCAAGTGGTTAGGGCGCCGGCCACATGCAGCAGAGCTAGTGGGTTTGAACCTGGCTTGGGCCTGCTAAACAACAATGACAACTGCAACAAAAAATAGCTGGGGGCTGGTGCCTGTAGCTCAAAGGGGTAGGGCACCGCCTCATAGGCCGGAGGTGGCGGGTTCAAACCCAGCCCTGGCCAAAAACTGCACACACACACACACACAAAATAGCTGGGCATTGTGGTGGGCTCCTATAGTCCCAGCTACTTGGGAGGTGGAGGCAAGGGAATGGCATAAGCCTAAGAGTTTGAGGTGGCTGTGAGTGTGATGCCATGGCATTCTACCAAGGGCAACACAGTAAGACTCTGTCTCAAAAATAAATAAAATAAATTAAAAATTAAAAAAAGACCAGCCTGAGCAAGAGTGAGACCCCATCTCTACTAAAAATGAAAAATTGAAGCAAGAGGATCACTTGAGCCCAAGAGTTTGAGGTTGCTGTGAGCTACAACGTCATGGAACTCTACTGAGGGCAAAAAGTGAGACTCTGTCTTGAAAAAAATTGCATTTCAAAAAGCCATGCCCCATGAGGGAACTGGAGACAGTACTTTGACTTTGCCGGCCTTTTCTGGGTTAAATGTATGATAATTTCACACTCAGAATGCTTTTAGGTTGCCTTTGAGATAAGACTAGGACTATTGGCTCAGTGCCTGTGGCTCAAGCTGCTAAGGCACCAGCCACATACACCTGATCTGGTGGGTTCGAATCCAGCCCGGGCCCACCAAACAACAGTGACAGCTGTAACTAAAAAGATAGTTGGACGTTGTGGTGGACGCCTGTAGAGGTGAAGACAGGAATTGGAGGTTGTTGTGAGCTGTGATGCCATAGCACTCTATCCAGGGCAACGGTTTGAGGCTCTGTCTCAAAAAAAAAAAAAAAAAGACTAGGACCATCAGTTGGGGAGTTGGATATAAGGAGTCCAGCACTGGAGACAGCTTTTAGAGGTATTTATCAAAAGATATTTCTTGGCTGGTCGTGGTGGCTCATGCCTGTTACTCTAGCACTTTAGGAGGCAGAGAAGGGAAGGTCACCTAGGGACATGAATTCAACACCATCCGAAGCAACATAGTGAGACCCTGTCTCTACAAAAAAATAGAAAACTTAGCTAGGCGTGGTGGCATGTGCCTGTAGTCCCAGTTACTTGGGAGGCTAAGACAGGATGATGACTTGAGCCTAGGAGTTTGAGGTTGCAGGGAGCTGTGATGATGTACTCTAGCCAAGGCAATGGAGCAAAACCCTATCTCAAAAAAAAGAAAAGAAAAGAAAAAGATAGTCCTTCACCACTTACTGCGTACCTGGCCTTGGGTGCTGAGAATAAAGGCCTGAACAAATAGAGAATTGCCTGGCCTCACACCAGACAAGCTGAATTTCAATATCCAGGAAAGTTCTCAGGTGAATCTTATAACTGGTAAGCTATAATCTGATTGCATTTATAGGAAATATCCAGTGTAGGCAAATCTATAGAGACAGAAAGTAGATTAATAGTTGCCTGGGGGTGGAGGGAAGAATGTGGGAGTCTGGAAATGATAGCTAAGGGGTGGAGGGTTTCTTCCTGAGTTGATGAAAATATTCTAAAATGGCAGTGATGATTGTACAACTCTGTGAATATATTAAAAACCATTGACTTGTATACTTTAACGGTTGAATTGCGTGATATATGGACTAAATCTCAATACAGGTGTGTTACAAAAAAGAAAAAAAACTATTTGGAACAAGTTCCACAGGAAAGGCACTTATTATCTTCCCTAGACCTGGTTAGGGAATTAGTGCTCATTACCTAATAAAATAGCAAATGTTATGGATGTATATTCCAGAATGTACAAAGTAAACAATTGCAATGAGATGGGATGAGTATTATGTCGGGGCAAGTGCAGGAGCAACTTCTTTTAAAAATTTGTGATGTCTCTTTGTACCCTCAATGAATCCCCAACAATAATTTAAAAAAAAAGAAACAGACAAACAAAAAAGCAAAACAAAAATTTGTGATGTCTAGGTTGATGGCTGTTAGGAGAGCAGGGTGGAGCAAGCCAACGGAGGGGGAGGATAGTGTACCATGGAGGAAGTGGTACCAGGCCCACGGGCAAAAGAGCGCTGCAAGCAGTCTAAAGCAGAATAAGAAGTTAGGGGGCTGGAGAGGGGAGCAGGCGCAAAGGGCTTTGTGAGCCAGGTGGAGTGGGCTAAGTGTCTCCTAAGAGAAGAGCCTGTGGTGGTAGATTGATGTTTAGAAATAACTCTGACTGCATCATGAAGAATGGATGGAAGAGGGGCAAGAGCCTATGAAGAGGCATTTTGAGTGTCTAGGAGAGAGGTTTTGTTTGCTTGGTTTGGTTTCGTTTTGAGACAGAGTCTCAAGCTGTTGCCTTGGGTAGAGTGCTATGGCATCATAGCTCACAGCAACCTCCAACTCTTGGGATTTTTAGTAGAGATGGGGTCTTGCAATTGTTCAGGCTAGTCTAGAACTGGTGAGCTCAAGCAGTCCACCTGCCTCAGCCTTCCAGAGTGCTAGGATTACAGGTGTGAGCCACCAAGCCCGGCCTAGGAGAGAGGTTAATGTGTCTGTCCTGCACCTGCATGGTGTCAGTGGGGAATAAAGAGATGTAGAAGGGGCTGGGCATGGTGGCTCACACCTATAATCCTAGCACTCTGGGAGGTCAAGGCAGGAGTTGAAGCCAGAAGTTCAAAACCAGCCTGAGCAAGAGCAAAACCCCTTCTCTAAAAAAAAAAAAAAAAAAAAAGAAAGAAAGAAAGAAAAGAAAGAAAAATTAGCAGCGCATGGTGGCATACACTTGTAGTTCCAGATACTTGGGCAGCTAAGGCAGAGAATTACTTGAGTCTAGGAGTTTGAGGTTGTAGTGAGCTATGATGATGCCATTGTACTCTAGGCTGGGTGACAGAGTAAGACCCTATCACCTCAAAAAAAGAAAGAAAAAAAAAGAGAGAGAGAGAGAGAGAAATGTATACATAGTTTAGAAATATTTAAGATGTCTTTTTTTTTTTTTTTTTGAGACAGTCTCACTGTGTCGCCCTCGGTAGAGTGCCATGGCTTCACAGTTCATGGCAACCTCAAACTCTTGGGCTTAAGCAATTCTCTTGCTTTAGCCTCCCAAGTAGCTGGGACTACAGTTGTCCCCCACAACACCCGGATTTTTTTTTTGTCATTGTTTAGTAAGCCCCAGCCGGGTTCAAACCCATCAGCTCTGGTGCATGTGGCCGGCGCCTTAACCACTGAGCTATGAGCGCTGAGCCTATTTAAGACATCTGATTGAGAGTATTCTCATGGTTGGGATGAAGGAACAGAGGAAAGAGTTAAGGACAAGGCCCAGTTGCATGTCTTTGTTACCTATGTAGTTGGTAACCCAGGAGGAGAAACAGGTTTTGAGATGTGGAGTTCGATTCTAAGCATGTTGAGTTTGAAGTGCCCTGAACATTCAAAAGGAAGTGTCCAGTCAGCAGTTGGATGTGGGGTCTGGCAGTGAGGTGAGAGTGGTGTGAATGGTTAGCATACAGCCTCAGCATGTAGAAGAAGCCAGTGATCTAGGGGTGTGTTTTGAGAGAGGAGGAAGGGCCTAGAATGGAGTCCTGTTCAGTTAATGTTTAAGAGGATGCGGGAAGAAGAGAAGAAGGTTGTAAGGAAATTCAGAGGCGACAGCTAGAAATGTAGGTGTCAACCATAGCGATTCAGTTGCTTATTCACCTGCTCTAAGTCAATACTTATTGAGAGTCCATGTGCCTGTAGTGTATTCAGAGACAAGTGACACTTGACCCTTAACATTAGACTAGTGGCCGTCACCTGGTTGCAGCCTTCTGAAATAAGAGGCCCCTTTCTCACAATGGCAATCTTATTTTCTAAATGATATTGTGCTGCTTTAGCAGTTTATATGAGGCACTGGAGTCCTTCCCAGGCTCACTTTCTGGTATCACCCAGGCCCAGAAAAGTCAAGCCTGGTAGCCAAGCCAAGAGTCTTCTGTCTGTGGAGGATGGATGGACTCAATAGGTCACTCCCGGGCTGTCTGGGGCGGGGGGGTGGTGGGGTGTGTGTGGAGGTGGATGCAGGGAAAGGAGGGGTCATGTCATATGCCTGGGGTTCAATAAATTGTACCCACACAACAGGCACAGAGGCACACAAGGAAGGCACCCCCGCACTGTGGGCGAGACAAAGCAGCAGTACTCTTCCCACATGTCAACCCATCTGCTTCTTAGTCTTCAGAAACATGCCTTTTCTCCCTTCTTTTATTTATTATTTATTTATTTATGTATTTATTGGTTCTCTATAGCTTTCAATACATGCGGAAGAAGAGTGTGAGACAGAAGGAAAGGTAAGGTTGGAAGAGGGCAAGAGGAAAGGAGGGGAGAGGGGGGTTGTTCCAGCAACCAGCAACACAATAAATTCTGTCACGGACCACATCTGCCTGGACCTTTTTTTGCTATGAGTGCGCTTATCAGTTTCCTCTGGGCAGAGCCTCACGGACAGTGGCCAAGACATGGCTGTGGCTTCAGTGGACTTAACCGATGGGCATTACTCTGTGTGTCACAGGCCTTAGAGGCCCACTTTATCTGTCCCTTCACAGAGGCTGGCATAGGCTCCACAGAAGAGCTGGCTACAGACTTTCCCTGTCCTGGTACCTTTGACTCCTGATAGTGTCATCAAATTCCCATCAGCTGGGGCATCTGGCTCCCAACTATCCTAAGGCCAAAGCAGCAGGAATAAGGGTTACCCTGAACCTGCAGGACAATAGGGCAGGAGATGGGGAGAGCCTTGTGAGGCTTTTTGCCCTGTGTAAAGACCTGTTAGAGGTACCTGTGGGGCATATAAGACAGGGGGAAGATCTACAGGTGGGAGACAAGGGTTGTCCCCTTCTACCACTAGACATGGGGCTGGGCCTGGTGTAGGCGACCATCCAGCTTGACTTCAAGCCATGGATAAAGAGTATTGAGTGACTGTCCTAGGGTCAATCTGTGTTATTCTGAGCCAGGTAGGCTAGATGGGCAAAGGCCTGAGGGTCTAGACACTTTTGCCCTAGTTCTTTCCTCAGCTATGCTTACAGTGCCCTCATTCTAGCTCCTGCCTCACCCCTACCCTGACCATCACTCCTTCCCTTGGCTGGAGCTGAATACTGTGCTTTGGCCTCAGGACTCTTCTTATAGAAGACAGTCTTCAGGGGTTGTATCTCTTCACAGCGTTGTAGAGCAGGGATTTTTAGTGACAGCCCCAGTTGACCCTTGAGGTGGGATGAAGTTATTTTTTCCATCTATTTCTTGCCCAAGCCCTGCCCTCTCCTGTGGATTGAGTTGTGAACTCATGCTGTCCCAGTCACACTGGTCTGCACTTTCCCAGGACCTGGTCAGTGTTTTCTTCCTCTTTCCCCACCATATGGGCAGCCCTGCCCTACCAGTGGGCCTTATGCGAGGCCTAAGGCCTGAGGAGCTCCCAGTTGTTGTAGGGCTGCTACCCTTCTGCAGGGACCCAAGAGGCAAGGCTAAGCTGTGGCTAGCTTTGCTTTTTTTTTTTTTTGACAGGGTTCTTGCTCTGTCATCAAGACTGAAGTGCAGTGGTGTGATCATAGCTCACTGTAAACTTTAACTCCTAGGCTCCAGCAATCTTCCAGCCTCAGCCTCCTGAGCAATTAGGACTACTGGACCCAGCTAATTTTTACCAAAGTTTTTGTAGAGATGAGGTCTCACAATGTTGCCCAAGTTAGTCTTCAACTCCTGGTCTCAAGTGGTCCTCCTGGCTTGGCCTCCCAAAGTGCTGGGATTACAGGCTTGAGCCACAAGGTTTTGCCAGCTTTGGGCCTTAGTACCTCATGCTGCCCCACTTGACTACACAAAAAGCTGGGTTGCACCATCCTGTCTATGTCACTCTCCGTAGTTGCAGGAGCATAAAACTGTGACAGTGTGCTGAGGGCCTGCCCCATCCCACCCCACCCCCTGCCCACCCGTTTGGAATGAGCCACCTGCATCCACACACAGGTGTTTCCTGTGCTCCTTCCTGTTGCCGTTTTGTGTGTGTATGTGTGTGTGTTTCTTTTTTCTGCTCAGTGTGGCTTCCCCAGCAGGTGGTTAAGGCCCAGCCAAACCTTTCATACACAACTCTAAAACACTGAGGGAGGGCTCCCCAGGGATCTGGGTCACCCTTCCCCCAACTGTTGGCACCTCATTGGCCCTTCCTGAGTGCAGGCACACACATTCTCCAGCGTGACACCTTCAAGCACATGCTGTCATGATGCTGTACTACTCCTACAAGCATTGGGACACCAACGTGGACTCCAGGAGTAGGGCCGCCTTGCCCATGCATCATCTCCCTTGCCCTTGGATAATGGAAGTTCTGGAGCTTGTTTCTCTAGCTGTGGGTGTGGGCCTCCCTTTGGCCCTCCATGGAATAGAGTTGCCATCCTGAAGTCCTACCCCAACCTCAAGTTCCTCACTCCAACCTTGAGGAGTTAACACATTCATGTGCCAGGCAGCTCTGAGGTGAGGTGAGCCTCCTCTCTCCGGGGATTTCTACTTCCTGTATCAGCATGGGGCTTTCAGCTATGGGGAGCACAGGGATCAGTCAGGTTTGTTATTACAGAGAGGGAGGAGGCTGGGGAGGAAAGGGACTAGTTGTCTTGGGTCACAGGGCAGCCATCCGGGTCTTCTGCTTCCCAGGCCCCAGCTCTTTCCCTCTGCAAGGGCCTCCTCTCTCTTGTCACCCGGATGCAAGGAACTCCTTAAGCCCACTCTGTAGGAAGCTGCCTTGGGTGGGGGGAGAAGACCCAGAGCCTGGTATCAACTGGCACAGTTCTGCTGCCCTCTGCTGGCCAGAAGCTGCAGCCACACCACACCTCTTCCTGTTTGCTCCTCATTTCCTGGAGCCACAGCCATTCCCAGGACTGGCACTCTTTGGACCAGAGGTTCTCAACCTCCTTTGGGGGTTGAATGACCCTTTCACAGGGGTCGCTTGAATACATCCTGCATATCAGATATTTACATTACGATTCATAACAGTAGCAAAATTACAGTTATGAAGTAGCAATGAAAGTAATTTTATGGTTGGGGGTTACCACAACATGAGAAACTGTATTAAAGGGTCGTGGCATTAGGAAGGTTGAAAACCACTGCTTTGGACCTTCTCTGGGCCAACTTCACAATTCAGCTCTACCTTGGGTCTGTAGTTCCCAGGCCCAGAGCAGGCCCAGCCTGCAAGCTAGGTCTCTTCAGCAACACCCACCACCACCTTCCCCTGCTCTCTTCTAGCCTCTGTGCTTTCTACTACCCAGATTTCCAGGCCAAGTGTACATGCTATTATCATAGCTAGTGTGTGGACACACCAGTGTCAAAAACGACATCAACCAGAGGGTGTGGGAACAGAAGATCAGGAGTGGAGGCTATGTAGGAAAGGCAACTTGCTTCTTTATATTCTGTAAAACTCTGTAAATAAAATACAAAACCAAAAGATGTAGTGGGGTACAGGCAGGGTGGCCAGGCCCCAGACACTGATTTGTGACAAGGGATGTGCGGAGCCGAGGCTGGGAGGCACTTGACTCCAGGCACTGAATCTACTAACCCCAGGGGCAAAATAAGAATATATTAGATTTTCAGTGATAGAATCTGTAGGGGAGGGGTGTCTGGAGCCAGCCCTCACCCTCCCTGCCAGTGCCTGGTGAGCCCTGAAAGTAGGGGGAAGGGGCGCTGGGAGTCAGTGGGTGGATGGTTTAGAAAGCTGTGCTGGCCATGCTGCCGGGCCCAAAGATGCGGGGCAGGGCGTCCAGTGACTCTTCCAGCCGTCGATGGGCAGACTGTCCCTCTTCACCTATAATGTGAGGATAGGGTCAGGGTTGGCTCTGGCCTCATCTCTCCTACTCCCGTCAGCTAAGATGTCCCAGAACTCCACTTGACCTCTCCTCTCTCCCATCCCCAGCTCACCACATTGTTGCAGGCTCTGCCGGGCAGCTTCCCTCACAGCTTCTGTGTCTGTTTGGCAGAGGTACACCAGGGACTCAATGCCCTCAGGAGCCTATTGGAAGAAGGAGCATTAAGTGGGCCCAGGGAAGCAGACAGGAGAAGCTCAGGAGAGAGAGAGTGAGAGTGGGCAGGCAGGGGTCACCTTGATGCAGCCCAGGGCCAAACAGCCAGCCACTCGAGTCTGTACATCCTCATCTTCCAGCTGGTCCAGGAAGCACAGGAGGGCCTAGGTAAGGGTGGGAGGGCAGATTTAGCCAGACACTGGGAGGCTGGGACCCCAGCTCTTGCCCTCAAGGAAGCCCTGCCCGACTTACCCTCTCCCGGAAAGTGGGGCCCAGTGACAGGCTTCGGAGCTGGGTGCTGACAGCAGCCATGACCTTGTTGTTGCCGTGGACGAGCAGGGAGCTGAGGGCCCGAAGCCCATCCCTTCGCAGCCGCCCCTCGGGCGCCAACCTCAGGGCCTTCAGCACAACAGCCTGATCATCTGAGTTCAGATTTCGCACCAGTAGCACTGAAAGAAAGTAGAAGTGGGGGTGAGACAAGGTGACAGGGCAACCTCCTCCCTCCTAGTTTGGGGAGGGCTCATCCTCATGTCCTCAGACCCTCCCGGTCAAGCAACTTTGTGATAAGGGCCACTGCCTCACCCTCCTCAGCTGTCTCAGTCACGTAGGCCTCCATGGAGGGGCTGTCCAAGGTTTCGACATAACTCCAGAACTGGAAGATGGTGAGGTGCTCTCCAGGGCCTGGCTGGGGCCTCCTGGGCAGCTTCTGCCCCAAGGCATCCTCCAGAAACTTTACACAGACTGCAGGAGGCAATATCATAGGCCTCAGAGTCTAGATGGACTCAGACTTTTAGAGCAAGAAAAATGTTCTCATCCCAGGCTCAGGTCCAGGGGCCCCCTGTCCAAACCCTACCTGGGTCTTTTGCTCCATAGCACGAGCCTTTGCTGTTTCCCCTCAGTGCTTAGCTGGTATGTCTGTGTGGCTGACCTGGCTTTCCCTGAGGTCCCTGTCTCTAGGGATTCAAGAAAGGAAGGAAGGAGGGGCAGGTAGGCAGCCCACTCACCTGCCTCAGCTAAGCCTGGCTGGCGCAGGGACAGACGAGCACCGTATTGGTTGCAGAAGGTGAGAAGTACCCGTTCCACAGGGCAGATGAAGGGGCTAAGGCCCTGTGTGCACTGGTCCCAGAAAGTCAGGAAGCCCGGCCGAGAAGCTGAGAACTGTACCACTGTGAGGATTGCAGGAAACTGTCAGCAACAGAGCAGGCAGGTGGGTAGATAGACAGCAGGTGGGGTGAGGTAGGAGCTTCAGGGCAGATACCAGAACCAGAGCCCACAGGGCCATTACCTTCTTGGGCAGAGGTGACAGGAATCTCCCATAGCTTGCTGAGCTCGCATACTGCTTCAAGTACTCGAGCTTCCCAAAGCAGCCGCTCCAGGGCCCATGCCTCCTGGCAGCGCAGGGGCCCAAATGTGCCTAGTTTCTGGAGAACAGGGGTGGCCAACCAGCTCAGACCTCAGGGTAGGGCTTGAGTGGGATGGAGCCCAGGGACTACAAATCCCAGCATGCACTGGAGATGGGGGGGGGTAAGGGTCAGAGTTTAGAACAGTGGCTCTCAACCTTCCCAATGCTGTGACCCTTTAATACAGTTCCTCATGTTGTGGTGACCCCCCAACCATAAAGTTATTTTCGTTGCTGCTTCATAACTGTAACTTTGCTACTGTTATGAATCGTAATGTAAATATCTGATATGCAGGATGTATTTTCATTGTTACAAAGGGGTCACGACCCACAGGTTGAGAACCACTGATTTAAAAGGTACTCTATTCAGCAAAAGCCAGAATTGAAATGCAAGGCTCCCTGGGATAAGGGGTTACAAGGGAAGGGTGGAGGAATACCACTAGCCTCACCAGCAGGAGGCGACTGCAGTGGTAGAGGTGCTGGACCAAGGCAGCATCCAGAGCTGGACACCCAGTGCTGAGGGGGCGGGCACTGGGTGACTCTAGGCTGTCCTCCGCCCCAGCCTCTGGGCTGCTTGGGGGCCTGGGAGAAAAATGAGGCCAACCGCCCCAAGAGCACACATCACTACCAGGTCAACAGTATTTATTTTTATTAAACTTCCCTCCTCCCAGAATGGAAGAATAGATGATGCACAGAAAAGAGACAATGGGTAAGTTTACAGAGGACTTCCAGAAGGAGAAAGGGGTTGGGAACAGCAGAAAGTAGCAGGGGGTCTCTGGAGTCAGCATGCCTTTTGCCATCTCTGGCTAGGACCACCAGGGTACCTGGGGCTGGGATGGGTGGGAATAGCGATGCAGGCAGGATGGTCTATGAAAAGTGGACTGCAAGGGGCCCAGGGCATTGGGCTGTGACCTGGGCAGCAGCAGAGGGAGTAGGGACTGGGCAGGACTGTTAACTGGGAATTGGTGAAGGTTACCCTGGGACTGACAGTTCAGGACCCGAGGCCTCCAGGAGAGGTATAGTTCAGACAGAGGGGGCTGGCGCTGGGGAACCCAGGGTGCATGGGGAGACACTGAAGGAGCTCCTTCATAGGGTAGGTCCAAGATGAGGTGAAGGGGACGAGGAGGGGCTGGAGGCTCACAAGCTGATAGGGATGAGCAGGGGAGGCAGACATTGTAGAGATGCGAAGGGTGGTCAGAAGCACTGGGGACACAGATGGATTTGAAGACATAGGCATCAAGGACATGTAAGGGGTGAGCACTGGTGCAACTGCCATCAAGTCCATCCTCATGTACTCTACCTGGCCCAACCTCACCTGTTCCCTCGTCTTGCCTTAATTCTTCCTCACCTGTTCCTCCTTTACCTGACACTGCCTCATCTCCTCCCCTGCCTGTCCTCCCCCTCGCTTAGTTCTGTTCCCATCTCTCCTAGCCCCCTTACCTGTCACTAGGACCATCATTATCTTCATCTTCATTAAGGAAGCTGAAGCTCTCCAAGGCATGCTCCACGGTGATGCTAAGGCTGGAGGCCCGGCTGCGAGTTAGGCCTTGTCTCTGCTGAGGTTGTGAAAGGCGTGAGAGCTGCTGCCATTGCCTGGTTTCCCTCCCTGTGCTGCCCCTGCCCAGTCCAGCAGTCCAGTCCTCCTCACCATAAGCAGACTCTCCAGCCGTGTCACCTCTTGCTCTAGGCCCTGTAACTCAGGGAATTGGCCACGATAGTCATCCAGGGCAGCTGTTAGAGCCCCCAATGCCTCCTCCAGCCTCCTGTCCCCAACCTCTCCAGCTTCCCCTGAGACTGGGGCCTGGGCAGCCACAGCCAGAGTGAGGTCTGAATGCTGGGGCAGAGGGGATAGTGGGGAGGCAGGGGGGGTTAGCCTCTGAATGATGGACTCCGGGAGGTCTGGGTTTGTGAGGGGTTTCCAACTGGAACAGGAAGGACTCTGGTCAGAAGTGTTGAGGGCTTTGGGAGCTGGCTGAATGCAGGTAGTAGAGGCTGGGGTGGGGCTTGTGGTAGTGTGGGTAAGGCTTGTGGTTGTGCAAGTGGGGCTTGTGGTTGTATGGGTGGGGCTTTTGGTTGTGTGGGTGGGGCTTTCAGCGGTGTGAGTGGAGCTTTCAGTGGTGTGGGTGGGGCTTTCAGTGGTGTGGGTGGAGCTTTCAGTGGTGTGGGTGGGGCTTGCAGTGGTCTGGGCTGCACCTGTGATAGTAGGGAAAGGGCCTATAGTAGTGAGGGTAGAGATCATGGGCTTGTGGGTGGAGCTTGCAGTAGTGTTAGTGAGGGTTGGGGCACTGTGGGTAGGGCTTATGGCACTATAAGTGGAATCTGTAGTGGTGTGGGTAGGGCCTGACAGTTCTAAAGGGCCAGAGCCTATGGTCTCCTGAACTGAATCTAGGAGTACAGATGTGGCAGGGTCTGTAAATTTAGACGCAGGGCCTGATGTACTGAGGGAAGAGGTTGTGGCAGAATGGCCAAGGTCTAGGGCAGGAGGAATAGGACTGGGGTGCTCCCTGTGGGTGGGATCCAGGTATATAGGTGGGCTAGGTCCCTGCACTAGGCTTTCAGGGCCCACAGCCTCCACTGAAGCCTCAGCCAAGGCAGCATCCACACTGGCCTCACTGATGTGGCTCAGAGTCCGGCTATAGGGTGCATGCCCATTTGCCAGGGCTGGGGCCACGGTGCCCTCTTCATCCAAGGACCTAGAGCTGGGCGTCTCAGGCCTACGGAAGGCAACTTGGATGGGCAGGGGCTCAGGTTGCTGCACCAGAGGCCTAGGGGCTGATGAGTGGCGGGCAGTGCCTGACAGCTGTGGGCTGGATGAGTCATCAGAAGATTCAGATGACACGGACCATGCTGTCCCATTCTCCAGCTCCTCCTGCCGCCGCAGCATGTTCTGGGTGAAAGGAAAGGGCATTTCAGGACCCTGCCTGGGGAGCCCATGAAATTGGTAAGGCCTGGGCCTGAACTCACATAGAAGGCCTGCTCCCGAAGTGAGGGTGTATCTGGTGGGCTCTGGCTATAGGTGGAGAAACGCTTGGTGACTGTGGAGGCCTTGTTGACAGTAGAAGCAGCTGAAGGCTGGTCATCTTTGTCAAAGGGGCTGAGGAAGGAAGAAGCTGTTGGTAGGTGCCACAGCCCTCCTGGCTCTGTCCCCAAACCTCTCAATCCCACCAACCTCCATGTGACTTCCAGGCTAAGCTTAATGGTGCCAAGGTCATTGATGTCCACAGCCACAACCTGGGGCAGGGCAGCGAACAGGTCCTTGGTCTCGCATGAGACGCTGCCCACAACAACATGGTTGGCCAAGCCCTTCAGTTCTGTCACCTGCAGCCAAGAGTATACGGGGGAGGGTCACGGTGCAGGAGCCATGAGATTGTGTGCCATCAGAGGGCTGGTTCTACCTAGAGCTTGTGAGATTGTCATGAGCCATGGAGGCTTGAAGCTGTCTGAGAGCCCAGAGATCACACATGTCCCAGAGGGTCACTGAAGTCATGAGGGTTATAGCGTCATAGGCCTTAGAGGGTCAAATATTCACAGGATCAGGAGGCTACAAGGTCATAAAGATTGTTTCCAAGGCCACAGAGATCATGAAGGTGATGGGTCACACATTCACAGGGCCATGGAGCCTTGAGAATGTCATAGGAGTAAGGGTCATGAGGGTCACAAGGAGTTCATAGGACCATGGTGTTCTGTGGTCCTTGGTTGGGACATCACCTTGATAGACAGGAATTCCGTGAGCAGAGGAAGAAAGACAGTTTCTTCACTGTCCCACACCTGCTTCCCACTACCCTCAATGCGGCCACGTAGTTTCCAGCGCTGACGCCCATATTTCATGCAGATCTGGGGGAACAGGCGGGATGAGGCAGCCCGTGGTCCCATGATCCTGCCTCCCCAGTCCTTCCCTGCACAACTTCATACCTCATACTGATCGCCCACACACAGCCTGGCAAAGCCAGCCAGCCCTAGAATTGAGGAAGAAGTAGACGGGCCATGTTGGGAGGTCTTGAGCATAATCCCTCCACTCCCACCGCCTGCTCCCATGACTCAGTACCTTTCATCCGGAGATGAAACTCGCCCAGCTGTGCCTCTAGCTCGCTCTCCAGCAGACACATGCTCTGGGGAGGGCAGGGACAGAAGGTAGTCAAGAACCAGTCTCTTCTCACCAACCCTGCCACAACTTGTGCCTCTGCTTCATGGGTACCCATCCCTTACCTCCGTGTACTCCCGATGCCCCCGAGTGGCCTCAGCTAAGCTGTCCCGGGCCTCTCTGCTCCCTGGAGACCCAGTGCTATAGGCACGGACCATGTTGTAGGCACCATCCCGGAGTCGCCGCTGGACACAGTATGCCTCATACAACTCATCAATCTGGGAAGGTAAGTGGGGTAGCAGTGGGGGGACAGATTCACCACTGGAGTTGCGCACCCTGGGCCTACCACCCCCCAGTCTCTTTATGATCTCAAATCCCCCACCCCACTTTGCATGCATGCTGCACACATACCTTGCTGGCATGGAACTCCAGTCGTCGCAGGAAACGTTCAATGGACTTGACTTGCTGGGAGAGAGGTGGGTCAGGAGGGGCCTAAACTCAAGGACCCTCTACCCTCCCCATGAATCAATCCCTTTCAACACAATGATATATACACTCACCTTGTCCAAGTCATACAGGAAGCCCTGCAGGGGGGATGAGAAGGGCACTTAGGAGGTAAGCAGAGGACCAGCAGAGGCACTAGCCTGCCCATGCCCATCATAGCTCCCCTTCCCCATCACAGCCCACAGTCACTCCAGGTATGGCAGGGACTGACTGTTTTCCTGGATGCTTGCATGGTGCATGCTGGTAACACAGATCTGGTTGTCCCTTATACCTCTTTACGACCCCACTCCAACCTCTTCCCTGGTATCCCTTTTCCAGCAGTCCCTGGGGAGGAAGCTCTGGGCCTCCTCATGCATGGTTCTCTCTGCCAGGAAACTCCCATTCATCCTTCCATCCACCTCTAGGAGCCCTAACCTCTTCCTCAAGAAGCACCATGGCTCTCTCCTCAGTACAATTACAATATGATCTCCTGTCATTCACGTCTGTGAGGTCAGATCTATGCCACTGAAAGATGCCACGAGCAGGCACTGGATCCCAAGCAGAAAGCATGAACAGCAAATAAGACTTTCCTGATATCTCCTTTCCTACTCACACCTGAACTAAGTCTCCCCAGAAAACAGCCCAGGGATCACCAAAAGCTGGCGTGACCCAGGTCCCCCACCCCACAAATACAGCTCATCAACCTGGGAAGGTGAGTGGAGTGTCAGTGGGGGGCCTTAGCTGCAGGCATCCCTACCACCCATCACTCACCAGGCGGGAATTCCTCTTGGACTCCCTTATCTGCACCTGGAGCTTCTCCTGCTCCTGCTGGTGCACTTCCAAGTAGGCTCTGAGGAAAGAGGTGACAACAAGAATTGACTTACCTTTCCAGTCTCAAGATGCACAGGAACAAGCAGCAGTGAAAGGGAGTGAGGGCTGCAGAAGGTTCCTATTAACAGAAAGGAGATGGGGGTTTGGGGACAGATCCTAGGGCAAGGGATGGGGAGGGAGTTGCTTACCTTAGGCCCTGCTTAAGTGCAGCATACACCAGGTCTAGCCGCTCAGGCTGTGGCACCTTAGAGGCTGGGTGAGCCACGGAAAACATCCTGGACACTCGGGAGAGCGCAGGGAGCTTCCGGGGGGGCCCTGGCGGGCTGAAGACCGGTAAATTCCTGAAGAAGAGGCTGTCCTCAGAAAGAGACCAGTAGGAGTCCCCAAACCCTTACTATACAGCCAGTCCCATAGGCTGTCTTAACCCTATTAACCCTGCTGCTCAGCATACCTGGGCCCCCGCTCGTGGCTGCCGAGGACGCCTGCGAACGACTGGCTCCTACTGACCCGGGCGCTGAGCAGGCGGCGCTGCGGCCGTACCGACAAGGACATCATTGAATGAGTCCGCGAGGGGCTCCCTAGGGGTGGCAGGGGGAGTGGTGTACAGCACCAGTCGGGTTCCTGAAGCCCTCTCCCCGCAGCCCGGTGGTTCCCGGGCTGGAGGTCGTCTCTCCCGGTCACCAGGTACAGCGGCCCCAGTGGGCTTTAACCTCGTACTCTTAGACCCACGAGCCCGGGGCTAATGACAGGGCAGCAGCGAGCGTCTCAGCCTCGGACTCCGACTCAGCGTGGCCTCGGCTCGGCCCGGCCCCCACTTCCTGCCGAGGTGCGGGCTCCGCCTGCTCCTGAGAGCAGGAAGGGGGTGTCTCGCGGGGACCCTCCTCTGGCTGGGAAGGGGCAGGAAAGGGGCGGGGCGCGGGAAGAATGTGCGGAAGCGCCAGTTTACCCAGGGGCGGGGCGGCCTCTCCAGCCCTGCCCCTGACATTCCCCCCCAAGTGGGTCAGGAGCTGGGGTGCCCGCACCCTGGGAGGCCGCAGGAAGTCACGGCGGGGCGGGTACGATACATACTCTAAGCCCTATAGAGTTGCCCGACAGGACAGCCATCTGCCCGCCCAGCGTAAACTGCTCCCCCAGCCCTCGCAACTCTCAGGCTTTAGGACGCCAGAGCCCTCCCGGCGCCCGCCAGCCGGGGGATTCCCGGAGTGGGGCGCAATGCCGAGAAGGGCCCCACCCTCTCTTTCCTGCGGCTCCGACTTGGAAACTGAGTCACAGATGCACCCCTTCGCTCCTGCCCTTGGTGGGAAGAGATCCTAGGCAGACCCCCCACCCCGCTCCGGAGAAACAAGCACACAACACCCCAGAATCCGGCCTGCACCTTCTGGGGCGTGCCTCAGAGGCTTCGCAGCCCCGGGCTAGGTCCTACCTCTCTTCTTGGCGTTCATGGTAGGTCCCAGACAGCCCCCCTTGCTCGCCCCGAGCGTGCCGCCGGCCCAGGGCCACTTGGTGCAGGCCGGCTGGGCTGCGCTCGCTCCCAGCGGCTCTGGCTCCACCTTTGGCTCCTCCCGACACTGCCCCCCGCCCAGTTCCTGCAGCCTGACTCAGCCTGCCTGGATGGGGCGGGACTGCCGGACTAGGGGGCTACCGGGCCTTGACTGCCTGACCTCGGGGTGGGGTGACTGGGGATTCCCCTTGGGGCTGACAGGGGTCTTCTCGCCTGGGGTCAGTGTGTGTGTAAAGGGACGTGGGCATGGTGATGCATGTGGAGGACCAGAATGAGGGGACTGAGACAGTGGAGTATGGGCCTCGTAGAATAGCCCTTGAGGAGTGGTTGACACGGGTGAACCCAAGGAGGGCTAAGAGTCGGGTTCTAAGCACTAAACCTGGAGAGTGGGCAGCTGAGGAGTGGACTGTGCCAATGGAGGGCAGAGACAGGGCACTGATAATCAGTGGGAGGCTGAGAAGAGAGAGGGGGTGAAGGTATGAGGTTGTTTTGCTGTTCCAAGAGGCACACAGAGAAGGAACTGGATACAGAGAGTCCCACAGTCCCACACACCACCCCCACTGGCAAAGACAGGGTGCTCAGTGTGAGTACTCCCCCTCTTCCCAGGCCCAAGAAAAAAGGATCGGGTCCCACTGCTCGGCCAGGGCCTCCTTTCTAGCAGAAGCTGCATCTTAGACTGAGGTCCTTAGTCTAAGGACCTTCTGGCCTCCTGCTCACATAGGCCTGTCAGGCCCTAATATCTCTAACTTGAATATCCGGTGTCCTCCATGGATGGTAGGGGCCACCATCCATGCCCACTGGGTACCCCATCCCCTGACCTTGGAGGGATTAGATACTCCCCCATCCCATAAACACTTGAGGTTTAATTCTGTCACATTATGCTTCCTTTTTCCCCAAGAAACTGAAGTGGGCCCAGAGGTCTGCATTTCCAATAAACTCATAGACCCCCTACAGATTCAGATGTA
Organism: Loris lydekkerianus; assembly: GCA_963574355.1. NCBI lineage: Eukaryota > Metazoa > Chordata > Mammalia > Primates > Lorisidae > Loris > Loris lydekkerianus. Next base: position 33,668 of record CAUYPK010104261.1, on the reverse strand, counting down.
AGAGGTCCAAGGGTCCCAGTTTGGGAAATGCTACTTCTTTACTTCCTCAAAGGTCACCTGTGCAACCTACATTGGTGATCTATGGTTTCCCATGGGTTGCCTGCCCAACACTGGCCTCTCTGTTCTTCCAGCCATCGCATCACAAGAACACACCAGCCTTATCACTTGCCCCTGGAATACCCCTTCCCTAAATCACAACCACTGTGACCACAATACTGAAGCTTTCTCCCTTATCTCCACCTCATCTGCCTTTTAACTGAAACCTCACCTTCCTTGAGCTCTCAGCTCATTTATTTAACTATTCGTTGAGTGACAACCCTATCCCAAACAAGTGCCAGTCACTAGAGACACAGCCTAGAATTTCAAAGACACCACCCTGTACAGAGCTCATAGTCCGCCTCTACTTTCTTTTTTTCTGCCAGCAACCTCTTCCCTTCTCTTCCCTGCACATCCTCCTCCCTAGCCTGGATCCACAGCCACCAACACATCACCTGCCTGCTGCTAGTGTCCTCAGCATTCTCCACCTCTCTCCTTTCTGGCTGACACCAACTCCCTGTCTTCTCTGCACCTGCACACAGGCTGGCGGGAGCTGTCAGAGATCTTGGCATAGTAGCCTGGACTGGTACCACAGAGAAATTCTCAACCTCAGCCAGGCCCTTACTTCCCACCTGGTAAATCCTTATAGGTGACCCTAGTCATCTCTCTCCTTTCTGGGTGTTTTAGACTTTCTCAAGTCTCCAACAAGCTCAAAGTCACTCCCACATAGAAAATGAAAAATCCCTGGCTCAGCGCCCATAGCACAGTAGTTACAGCACCAGCCACACATGCCGAGGCTGGCAGGTTCGAACCCAGCCTGGGCCAGCTAAACAACAATGACAATTGCAACAAAAAATATCCGGGCGTTGTGGTGGGCACCTGTAGTCCCAGCTACTTAGGAGGCTGAGGCAAGAGAATATCTAGCCCAAGAGTTTGAGTTGCTATAAGCTGTGACGCCACAACACTCTACTGAGGGCAACAAAGTGAGACTCTGTCTAAAAAAAAAAAAAAAAAAAGAAAGAAAGAAAGAAAATGAAAACCCTGGATATTGTTCAAATGCCTATCAATGAATAGAATTACTAAACAGCAAAAAAAAAAACCCTGAAAAATAGACTACACTCAATGAAATGGAAGAATTTAATAGACAATGTTGAGTGAAAGCAATACACAAAAGAGGATGTATGTATGATTCCCTTGATAGAAAACTTGAAAAGCAGGAAGAACTAAACTATGGTGATAGAAGTCAGACCAGTAGTTACCCTTGAGATGTTGTGACAGGGGTCTTCCAAGGTGCTGGTAATGTTCTATTCCCTGCTCTGGGTTCAATTTCCTGATCCTATATGGGTGTGTTCCCTTGCAAAAACGTATCAAACTGGGGTGGCTCAGTGAGGAGGGCGCTGGCCCCATATACCAGGTTCAAACCCAACCCCGGCCAATTAGCAACAAAAAAATAGCCAGGCATTGTGGCGAATGCGTTGTGGCAGGCGCCTGTGGTCCCAGCTACTTGGGAGGCTGAGGCAAGAGAATTGCCTAAGCCCAATAGCTGGTGGTTGCTGTGAGCCGTGACACCATGGCACTCTACCAAGGGTGACAAAGTGAGATTCTGTCTTAAAAAAAAAAAAAAAAAATAGGGGTGGCACCTGTGGCTCAAAGAAGTAGGGCACTGGCCCCATATACCAGAGGTGGTGGGTTCAAACCCAGCCTGGCCAAAAAAAAAAATAGTATCGAACTGTACACTTAGGACTTATACTTTCTGTATATTTCAATATAACATTGCCTATAATAACTACAAAAAGAAATGACCCCTCCTGCACCCTGTGTCTCTCTCCCAAATATCCCACTTCTCACCCTATCTCTCTCCTTTCCTTTAAGAACCGAAATTCTATCTCTATTTCCTCACACAGCCACCCCACTCCTCCCATCCTGGCCAAGTTTCTGTACCCACCACTCCCCTGACTGCCGTGGACACAGTCGCCAGTGACCTCCCTGTTGCTGAATCCAGTGTCCAATATTTATCCTTATCTTGCATGATCTCAGTAAAGCTTTTGACTTTGTGGCTCTCTTCCTCTTTTTAAACTCTTCCTTCTCGTGAATTTCAAGACCAACATGTTCTTGGTTTACAACCCACCTCTCTAACTGTATATCTAATTTTCACACAGAGGCTGCCTCTCTCCCCATCCCTGATAGGCCTTATCCTTCTCATCCTTGGACTGTGTACATCTCCCACAGCTCAATGCCATCTAAATGTTGCCAGCTTCCTTATCTCTTGCTAGCCCACACCATTTTTCTGTTACTGCCTGCTAGATACCTCCCCAGAAGCTGAGTGACAGTGCACAGTGGGACACAGTGAGCTACTAGGACATGTGCTGAGTTTGAGGTTCCCAAACTGAATTCACCACTTTCCCCCTCCAACTGGATTCTTCCTAGGCTTTTTTTTTTTTTTTTTTTTTTCAGATAGAGTCTCACTATGTAGCCCTCAGTAAAGTGCTTTAGTGTCACAGCTCACAGCAACCTTCAACTCTTGGCCTTACGCGATTCTCTTGCCCCAGCCTCCCAAGTAGCTGGGACTTCAGGTGCCCACAACACCCAGCTATTTTTTTTTGTTGTTGTTGTTGCAGTTATTGTTGTTTAGCTGGCCTGGGCCGGGTTCGAACCCACCAGCCTTGGTGCTTGTGGCTGGTGCCGTAACCACTGTACTACAGGAACCGAGCTTCTCCCTAGTCTTCTTCTCTCTGCGACAGCCTCACCATCTGTGTACCCAGACAAGAAACTGGGAATTATCCTGGATGCGTCAGTTAATTAGATAACTCCTGCTGCGCTAGCTCTTAAATATCTGTGCAATTTGCCTCTTCCCCTCCATCCCCATAACTAGAATTTAGGCCTAAGCCATCACCAACTCTCCTCTAGAACTCAACAGCAGCCTCCTAATGGGATTCCTGACTCCACTCTAACCTCCAATGATCTATTCATTATTCAGTAATTCAGTAATTCAGTAATAACAGTGATCTCAAAACTCCAATGACCCAACAATGCCAAAAACTGTCTTTTATTGCAGGCTTTCTGTATGCTTTCAGGCACTAAGCTTAAAAAACATCATCTCATTTAATTCTGGCAACAACCCTATGGGGTAAGTCCTATTAGCCCCTCTTCACAGATGAGAAACCTGAGGCTAACTTAACTGTGTAACCTTGGACAAGATAATTCTTAAGCATTTGGGTTTCAGATACCCATCAGTAAAATGAAGGCAATAATAATAATAATAATAACAATAACAATGACAACTATCTCACAGGGCTGCCTAGGAGGACAAAATGAGTTACCTTCCTTTATTGGGAATGTTTGAGGAAGGGAGAATTGTATATAGGGGAGGAAAGTTGGAGGTCACCATACTACCTCACTGTTAGCACACAACAAATATTTCTTTCTATGTTTAACACATTTTGTTTTTCGGCTCGGCACCTGTAGCTCAGACATCTGGGGGGCCAGCCACATACAACAGAGCTGGCAGGTTCGAATTCAGCCTGGGCCGCCAATGACAACTACAACAAAAAGATAGCTGGGCGTTATGGCGAGCACCTGTGGTTCCAGCTACTTAGGAGGCTGAGGCAAGAGAATTGCTTAAGCCCAGAGTTTGAAGTTGCTGTGCGTTGTGACGCCAGGGCACTCTACCCAGGGTGACAGCTTGAGACTCTGTCTCAAAAAAAAAAAAAAAACAACTTTTTTTTTCATGTAATCCCAGCACTTGGGAGGCCGAGGCAGGTGGATTGCCAGAGCTCACAGGTTCAAGACCAGCCTGAGCCAGAGCAAGACCTTGTCTCTAAAAATAGCAGGCGTTGTGGTGGGTGCCTGTTTAGTCCCAGATACTCAGGAGACTAAGGCAAGAGAATCGCTTGAGTTCAAGAGCTTGAGATTGCCATTAGCTATGATACCATGGCACTCTACCGAGGGTGACAAAGTAAGACTCTGTTCAAAGAAAAAAAAAAAGGGTCTCAAAAATAGTTTTCTTTTGTGTTTTTTTTTTTGTATTTTTGCATTTTTTCTTTTTTTATATTTAATTTTATAGCACACAACAAATATTAACTGCTGTTATTATTAATAATTTTTGTTGTTGTTATTAGAGATAGGGTCTTGCTCTGTTGCCCAGGCTGAGGTACAGTGGTGTGATCACAGCTTACAGCAACCTTGAATTCCTGGCCTCAAGCAATCCTCCTGTCTCAGCCTCCTGAGTGGCTGAGAATACAAGCATGCACCTCTATGCCTGGCTAATAATTTTTTCCTTTTTTGGAGAATGTCTTGCTCTGTTGTCTCAGGCATTAGCATAGCTCATTGCAACCTCAAATTCCTGGGCTCAAGTGACCCTCTTGCCTCAGCCTCCCAAACTGCTGGGACTATAGGCATGTACCACAACACCCAGCTAATTTTTCTATTTTTAGTAGAGACAGGGTCAATCTTGAACTCCTGAGCTTAAGCAATCCTCCTGCCTTGGCCTCCCAAAGTGTTAGGACTACAGGTGTGAGCCACAGTGCCCAGACAATTAATATTTATTAATCTGCCCGAGACTACATAGCTGATACATGGTATGGCCAGGCTCTGTGAGCCCATAACTCTAAATCCATAACATCCCTCTATTCAGACTCAAGTGAAATATCCACAGCCACACACTACCCCAAGGAGAAAGCTGGGATTCTCTAACAGGACCTACAAAGCCTTCAGGGTTTGTCCCTTCTCTCACATTCCTTTAGTCTTTCCTTGCCTGCAGTCCCTTGCTCCACCCATAGAGTTTCTCCAGCAACTGCAACCCTTTCTCAATACCTGCAAGGTTCTTCTGCATCTAAACAGCAATCCTCAATGCCCCACCTTCTCCTCACTACTCTCAGCTGATTAACACCCTCTCCTCCTTCAAATCTTGCCCTATCACTTCTTTCTCTAGGAAGCCAGCCTTGGGCTAGTTCCCCCTTTTTGACCTCTGAGTGGCTTCCTCCTTCTGATTCAGGCCACATAATTCAGTTGTCAGTTCTCCCTTTGAATCTGTCACCAGACTGAACTGTGTGGGAGCTGTGGCCTGTCCATTTGGCTCACTACTGTACCCTCTGGGTCCTCCACCAGGGTCTGAACACCTGAGAGATGAAGGCGGGAGGGAGCAGAGTAGGGGAGCTGGGCTGCCTGGACACAGGCAGGTCCTGAGCTATTAGACTGGGAGATTTCAAGTCTGTCTCCCCCTAACTCCCCACATACTAGTCTCCCTTCCCACTTGCTAGTCATATCATACTATAAGCAAGTAGGGCTCTGTTCTCTGAGGATGGGGCAGGGTGGGGTCCCCTGGGATTCTAGACTCAGTAGACTGACTGTTCCATCAATTTTCTTTCACTGTCTGGGACTTTGCTACCACAACCTACAGGACCAAGATGTCTAACTGTTGGCACAAATGACCATCTGAGTGACCACTTCAAGGGATGAGTTGGCAGGATCTCCCTTGCTGGGGGGGGGGGGGGGAAGAAGTGAACTCCATGAGCTAAGGGGAGAGGGCTACCCCAACTGGTGGAGGCTGGCTGACAAAAGCCAGGCCCTGCAGTCTGTTCTGGACATAGAAGAAAGCGCAGGCCCCAGGTTCCAAAGTTTAAGTGGCTTGCAGCACAGCTACTCAGGGCAGTCATAAACGACCTGTCTGCGTAGCCCCAGAGCCTGCGGCTCAGCTCAGCTATACACGGGCGCACCCGTGTGGGACAGAGGATCCCTCCACCGGCTCAGTGGTATGCTAGGCTAGCCGCTGCTCTGGGTATCCCCAAGGCCAGCCCCGCCCCGCCCCGCCCCGCTCGGGGCCGCCCCCGACCGAAGTAAACACACGCTAAAAATAACCAGGGCAAGGGGCGGCAGCACGCGAGAAAGGGGTCCCTCTAGAGCCTGTCCCAGTCTCCATAGCAACTGCCCCAAACCGGGCTGCTGACGTCATCTCGCAGCTGCCCAAGCGTGCAGGGAAGGAGAAGGGGCGGCTCAGCCAGGGACCCCCCACCCCGGAACCGGGCGGAGGCAGCCGGGTGGCCTCACTTCCTGCCGGCCCCCACCCTGGTCAGCTGGTCACATTCCCCGGCCAGCGCGCTCAGGGAGCCGGGCGGCCTCCCCAGGGCCGGGCCTGGCTTGGCTAGAGCTGCTGCGGCGCTGAGAGGGGCTGCAGTGACTCACCGCACCTTCCCTGCCTGCTTTTCCTCCTAGGCAGCACCCAATCAGGCGCCTTGTCCCCCACGCACCCACACCCCTGAGATGGCTCACGTTGCTCCCCTCTCTGTCCCCTGCCCACAGGACTCACAGGGAGGGGGGTGGAAGAAGGAGCTAGGCCAGTCCTCCTTGTCCCATCTCAATCCTCAATTCGCATCCACCTCTGTCCTCCAGTACTACGGAGGTGGGTGTTGCAGGCACAAGGATTCAGATCTTATTCTCGCTTCTCTCAAACTAGCTGTGTGACCTTGAGAGTATTACTACCCTCTCTGGGCTTGTTTCTGCATTTACCAGATGGTCATAACCCTCCTCAGAAGGCTGAAACTTAGTTCAATGTGACAGGCTTAGGCTGCCACCCCAAACAGATGGCAACCAGGTCACTGTTATTATTGTATTAGACTGCACACAGTAGGTGCTCGGTCTGCCAGCCTGGACACACATTAGAACTGGTTGGGAAGGGTCGGACTCAGGCCTCACTCGCGAGAGGAGAGCAGAGCGTACTGAGGCAGAACCTAGTCTGACTTTTAGCCCTGGCGAGTAGCCCCTTCCCTAAACCAGTTCCGCAGAATGCTCAGGCCTGGCTGCTTACGGAGACCCACATCCGCCTCCATTTCCAGGGGACAGGCTCTGCTCTCCCACCGCGCCACAGCAATCCTCTCTCTCCTGAGCTATGCCAGTTTTAGGCGAAGAGCACGGCCTCAGGCCAGGCTCAGTCACCTCGAGTCCGGCCCGAAAGCGGCTTATGCCGGCCTGTGGGGCCAGTAAGATAAGCACAGCTCAGGGGCCGACCTGCACCCCTGTCGCCCCCTCCCCATTTCCAGCTCAGTTTCTTCTGCTGAGTGGGAAGCAAGGTGGTCGGGGATGGGGTGTTCCCGGAGATCGCCTGTGCCAGGGCCCAGGCTGGCGCTTTGAGTCCGCCCTCTGGCCTGGCCCACCCCAGAGCCCCGGGGCACGGCCGCTAGGGCCTTGCCGTGGGAGGGAAGGAGGAAAGGCGGCAGCACCAGGCGCTGAAGGCCCGGAGGCGGCTGCTATTGTGGGGCGAAGCTGTGTCCTCTGCGTCCGGGGGGAGGGGAGAAAAGACACGGTGCGGCCGGGGTCCCGGGCATGGGGTAAGGTAGGGCAGGGCCGCAACCGGGGCCGCAGATCCGGGACCCACGGGGCGGCGCCGGCGGGGGGAGCACCGGAACCGCCCCGCCCGCCCCGCACCGGCCCTCGGCCCCCGGAAACGGCGCGGACACTCACATGGCTGCGCTGCGCTGCGCGGACCTCACGCTGTCGGTGTGCTGCACTACCCGGCCAGGTCCCGCCGCAGCTGCCGCTGTAGCCGCCGCCGGCGCCGGCCCCTCCCTCCGCCCGGGCGCCCCGTCGTCCCGCCGCCCCGCCCCTCCCCTGGCCCGTAGGGCCCCACCCCCTGCGCTCCCGCGGCTCCGGAGCCCCTGGAGGCCCCCACGCCTCCCTCCCACCTCTAGGGTAACCGGGCCGTCTGGTGGCCCGCGGGGTCCACCAGCTTATGGGGAGGAGACTTTGGGGGACTTGAAGGCAGTGGCAGTGTTCGGCATTCAGGATCCCTGGGAATGAAGAGGCTTTCTGGGAACCGCACACAGATCTTAAAACCGGGAGCTCCAGGGAACCGCGCCTGCTTGCCCCCTCCCCGGATCCTTAGTATTCTGTGACCACCTGAAACAGGTCTTGGAGCGGCCACTGCTTGCCTAGGTTGGTTGGAGGAAGGGATCCCGGCCTATTTCTCCGGGAAGGCGGTAGGGAGGACAAACTCCTCACCATCCGACACCTTCTGGGTCCAGACGCTGACCCTCAGCCCTTCCTTTTCAGTCAACCGCAGTTTCTGTGCTATAGGAGCAGGCTGCCCTTTGCGGCCTTGTCTGGCTGGTAATTGTAGAATCATAGCAGGACCGTGCCTTCCCCACTCATTGGGCACTGGTTTCAGAGGAGTCTCAGCCTTGTTCTGAGTATAGGTGGGGACTCTGGCAGTCAGGGCATGGGGGTACACGTTGGCCAACCCAGTCCTTTGCAAAGCCAAACTGAAGTTCTGGCCCTCCGAGGGTGGGGGTTGAGGAGGAGCTGAGAACTGACAACACACTGGGGTCAAAAGGCTAGCTACACTCTCCCACCTCTCATCTGTAAGACACCATTGGTCCCCTCCAACCCTGGATGCTCTGAGCCCCTGCCTGCCAGCTTCTGCAGCCCCTCCTTTTTGAGAGGTAGGTCAGAGAGACCCAGAGTGGGTTAAGGGGCTGTAAGGGTTCCCTAAATATCTGTCCCACCCAAGTCCTTGAGGGCTGGTCTTGACAACCTGTGGGAAGGTGTGTTAGTTAGGAGCACTTATATCCTTTCCTCCTGGGCTCTTAATGGAGACTCACCTCAGTTTCTCCCAGTTCTCCATTTCTCCAGCTCTTCTTTATCTTCCTTTGGAGGGCCCTTTTCTCTGTAGTCCTTAAACCTGGGCATTAATTCTGGGGCTTCTTCTCTTTATTCCCCCAACTCTAAACTACCATCCAGCCTCAAAGCACCTGTCCATTTACTGCTGCCCACCTCAAGCTTCCCTCTGTGTCCAGAGCCCTTGAATGCTCTCTCCAGATGACCCACTAATCCTCCTGATTATCCCAAGATGTACTTACTCCTCTTCCTTTGTCATTATCCTTGCAAAGCACAGGATACCCAGGCACTTACCTGAGCCAGAAGTTGAGTTTCTCTGGAGCTCTTAAAACTGGCACCAATTGGCTCCTGTCCATCCCTAAAGTGACCGCCTCAGCAAGATAGCCTCTGAGCACCTTCTCTGCAGAGAGCCTCCCCTTTTTACTCTCTGTTCCAGCCTCCTATCAACTCCCTTCATGTGGTTCACCATGGCCAGGCAGCCAGCATGCATGCCCGTGTGTGCTCACGTGCCTGAGCCTGCCTGATTATGGGTCTCTAAGCAATGTGGGGGCAGGAACCACAGAAATCCTTGTCACCACAGTCTCTGGCTCATAGTGGGAGTTCAAGAAATATTTGTTGAATGAGCAAGTAAATGAACCAGTATATGCACAAACTCTTGGCATCCTTCTCTATACCCCTACCTTTAGGCAGTGCCTGAGCCCTCTGAGCCCTCTTGATTCCTCACTTTACCGCCCTCGGTAAGAGTGCCGTGGCATCACAGCCCACAGCAACCTCCAGTTCTTGGGCTTAGGTGATTCTCATGCCTCAGCCTCCTGAGCAGCTGGGACTATAGGCTCCGTGACATTGCCCAGCTATTTTTTGTTGTTGCAGTTTGGCCGGGGCCGGGTTTGAACCCGCCACCCTCAGTATATGGGGCTGGCGCCCTACTCCCTGAGCCAGAAGCGCTACCCGATTCCTCCTTTTTTTTTTTTTTTTTAATTTGTTTTTTGAGACAGAGTCTCACTTTGTCTCCCTTGGTAGAGTGCTGTGTCATCATAACTCACAGCAATCTTAAACTCTTGGGCTTAAGCAATTTTCTTGCCTCAGCTTCCTAAGTAGCTGGGATTACAGGCACCTGCCACAATGCCTGGCTATTTTTTGGTTGCAGTTGTCATTGTTGCTTAGCAGGCCCGGCCCAGTCTTGAACCCGCCAGCCTCAGTGTATGTGGCTGATGCCCTACTCACTGAGCTACGGGTACCAAGCCTGATTCCTCCTTCTTAAATCCTTTTTAATTCATCCTCCCCTGCCAACATGTCACCACTGCCAGTACTCTGCCTTTTATTAATTCATTTCAGCACATATTCACTGAGCATTCAGGGCTGGGCAGCATGCTGGTCCCTGGAGTGGCAGAGGCATAGAACTCTCTCTGTACGATTGCTCAGGACTCTCTGATTTGGGGGGCTTACCAGGGCACTGCCTGATATTTTTCTGGAATTGTCTGTATTTCCTCTTCCAAACAATTCCCACTTTTTATTTTGTATTTTTTCCGGAGACAGAGCCTTACTTTGTCACCCTCAGTAGAGTGCTATGGCATCACAGCTCACAGCAACCTCAAAGTCTTGGGCTTAAGCAATTCCCTTGGTTCAGCTTCCCAAGTAGCTGGGACTACAGGTGCCTGCCACAATGCCTGGTTATTTTTGTTGTTGTTGTTGTTGTCATCGCTGGTTTAGCAGGCCTGGGCTGAGTTCAAACCCACCAGTCCTGGTGCATGTGGACAGCACCCTTACCGCTGAGCTACAGGTGCCGAGCCTTTGTTTTTTTTTTTTGTTGTTTTTTTTTTGAGGCAGAATCTCACTTTGTCACTCTGGGTACAGTGTCATGGTGTCATAGCTCACAGCAACTTCAAACTCCTGGGCTTAAGTGATTCTCTTGTCTCAGGCTCCTAAATACTTGGGACTATAGGCACCTGCCACAACACCCAGCCATTTTGGGGTTGTAGTTGTCATTGCTGTTTGACAGGCCCAGGCTGGGTTCAAACCTGCCAGCCACGGTGTATGTGGCTGGCACCCTAGCTGCTGAACTACAGGTGCCAAGCCTCCCACTTTTATTTTATTAAAAAAAAAAAAAATTCCCTCTTTCCTTTCCTCCCTTCTATCCTTCCTTTTTCTTTGTCTCACTCAGTCATCCTGAGTGGAGTGCCATGGCAACATAGCTCACAGCAACCTCAAACTCTTGGGCTTAAGTGATCCTCTTGCTTCAGTCTCCTGAGTGGCTGGGACTATAGGTGCCCCACCACTATACCTGGCAAGTTTTTCTATTTTTAGTAGAGACAGGGTCTTGCTCTTGCTCAGGCTGGTCTCAAACTCCTGAGCTCAGACAACCCACCCACCTCAGCCTCCCACAGTGCTGGGATTACAGTTGTGAGCCATCATTAGTTTTTCTATTCGTATAGATGGGGTCTTGCTTTGCTCAGACGAATTTTTTTTTTTGGAGAGAGTCTCAAGCTGTTGCTTCCCTGGGTAGAGTGCTATGGGGTCATAGCTCACAGCAATCTCCAACTCTTGGGCTCAAGCGATCCTCTTGCCTCAATTTTTCTATTTTTAGGAGAGACGGATCTTGCTCTTGCTCAGGCTGGTCTTGGACTTCTGAATTCAGGTGATCCACCTGCCTTGGCCTCCCTGAGTGCTGGGATTACAGTCATGAGCCACTGCACCTGGCCTGAAAATTCCCTTTTACTGAATGATTCCAACACCGTTCATTGTCAGTCAGCCAGCCACTCTGTCTTGTATCTGGCCACATCTCTCCATTGGCACAGCTCATACCCTAGCCCAAGCTACCATCTTTTCTGGCTTCCCTACCTCCACCTTTGTCCCCTACAGTTCTCCACCCAGCAGCACAAGTGATCTTTAAAGTCATACTTCAGATCATATTGTTCCTCTGCTTAAGAAGCTTCAACAGGCTTGGCGCCTGTACCTCAAGCAGCTAAGGCGCCACCCACATACACCAGAGCTGGAGGGTTCGAATCCAGCCCGGGTCTGCTAAACAAATCACAACTACAACCAAAAAATAGCTGGGCGTTGTGGCAGGTACTTGTAGTCCAAGCTACTCAGGAGGTTGAGATAAGAGAATCACTTAAGCCCAGGAGTTGGAGGTTGCTGTGAGCTGTGACACCACAGGACTCTACCCAGAGCGATAGCTTGAGGCTCTGTCTCAAAAAAAAAAAAAAAAAAAATAGAAGCTTCAACAGTTCCCCATTGCCTTCAGGGTAATCCAGATTCTGTGGTACAGTCTCCAAGGGCCAGGTCTGGCCTAAGGTGATCTTACTACCTTACCTCCCACCTATTCATGGCCTGTGTCCTCTGGCTTCCTCTATACCAACTACCTTCCCTGGACATGCACCCCCCTCCCTGCCTCTGCCTCCCTTCTGCTTGGGATGCTCCTTCCATCATCCACTTGGAAAACAGCCCAAGTATTCCCTTCTCCAGGGGCCTGTGCCCTCTGGCTTCTCACTTACCCCTCTGAGTACCCATCATTGACTAATGTCCTTGTCTTGGAGCCTGTGACCACCAGACCAGGAATGGGTGGGACTGCAGTGAGCAGATGGAACACCTGGGAGTTCATCTAGCTTTCTACCTCTGTCCAGCAGCCTTGAGGGAAGGGCACTGAGGGCCACAGGGTGGTGGAGGCCCCCCAGGCCTCTCCCTAACAACCACTTGTCATTGTGCTGGACAAGGAAAGACACAAAAGCTACTTCCCAGAGGAGAATTAAGAAAGGGAGGAACTTTGCATGGTTACAGAATTAGGAAGGGCAGACTCTGAGCTCCAGCTTAGCTCCCTCGGTTATAGTCAATTCTTCCCTGTTTGAGTCAAGCATCATTCCCAGAGTGGGTCCTTTGGCCCAGGCTGGGGCATAGCAAGGAATCAAAGCACTTCTAAACTCGGGAGTTGGTTATGTTCTCAGGGGAGTGGACTCAGGCCTGAGACACATCCTTTGAACAGACAGCAGAGGGTGATGGAACAATAGTGAACCCTGAGTCCTCTCTCATGATGCTGCCAGTTCCACTTTTGGAAGCAAATGCACTTCAAGTTCAAAAACCAAAAAAAAAACAAGGAAATCTTCCTTCACCTCTCCCCACCCAGCCCCATGGGTTACATATCTCTGGTATGCAACTTCCCACTGTCCCCTAGCTTTCTGTGAAGAGATGGAATAGAAGCCTGCCCTGTACTTTGCCCGTGGCCACATCATTCATTCAGTTGCCAGATATGTAACAAGTATTCGTGGAATGTCTGTTGTGTGCCTGGCCAGCCCTGTGGGGTACCAGAGATGAGGACTCCTTAGTCCTTGCCCATGGGGTTCACAGTCAAGCAGAACAGGTATGTCCCCAAGTCTGCATCTTCTAAGAGTGTATGTGTGACCGCGTCTGTGTGCATGTTTGCACGAGAGTGTGTGCTGGTTAGGAAGAGCTTTGCAGGAAAGAGGCCCTTACCATGGCTAGTTGTTGGGGCTCCTCCCTGGGTGGGCAGAAGGCAGGTCCTTGGAGGAGCGTCTGAGGCAGAAAGAGCAGCAGAGTTCAAGGCACAGGAGAGAGAAAGGCCTCCTTTGCCAGACAGGAGCAAAAGCTTCATGTGGCTACAAAATTACATGTATATTTTGGGAAGGTGCCAGTCATCAGTACTGGCTGAGGAGCATGGATTTTACCCTCTAGGTGATGGAGAGCCGGGGCTTTCAGCTGAGGGATTCTGTGGTCAGATCTGCACTTTGCAAAAGTCTCTCCAGTAATGCATGTTGGTGCATGTGTGTGTTTGTGTGTGTATGGTGGGGGCAAGAGGCAGCAGGGAGGCTGGTGCAATTTCTAGCTGAGTTGACAGTGGCCTGGGCCAGAATAGAGGCAAAGGGATGGAGAGAAGACATTCAAGAGATGCTTAGGAGTAGAAAGCAGACTTTGTGACTGATAGTCTGGAGGCGGGATGGCAGGAGCCTCCAACATGATGCAGGGGCTTTGAGCCTGGGTGTGATGGGTGGATGGTTGGGAGGCTTGGACAATCAGGTTGGGGGAAGGTGACATAGTCAGTTTGGGCAGGTGACATCTGAGGGTTCTGCAGACCATACAGAAGTAGGTGTCTAAAGGCAGCTGGAGGCCGGGCAGGGTGGCTCATGCCTGTAATTCTAGAACTCTGGGAGGCTGAGACAGGCAAATCGCCTCAGCCCAGGAGTTCAAGACCATCCTGAGCAAGAGTGAGACTCTGTCTCTATGAAAAAAATAGACAAATTAGCTGGGTTTGGTGGTGCATGGCTATAGTCCCAACTACTCAGGAGGCTAAGACAAGAGGATCATTTGAGCCCAGAAGTTTGAGGTTGCTGTGAACTATGACACCAGGGCATTCTACCCAGCATAGACAGAGTGAGACACTGTTTCAAAAATGAATAAAAATATATATAAATAGGCAGCTGAACATGTAAGTAGAGGACAGAGTGATCTAGGCTGGAGACACCTTTTGGAGAGGACAGCGATCAACTGTATCACCAAGAGGTCAAGTCCTGAAAGGCTGACAGTGCCACAGCCTGCTACAGCACTCCAGAACATGATGGGGCAGAGGCAGGCTTGAGAGGGGGTAAGTGTGAGGCTTGTGGGTATGCCTGACCTGCCACCAACCTCCATAGCCCTCCACTCCAGCCTGGATCCATCATGTTTGTCCAAGGGCAGGGACCAGGGATGTGCTTGGGCCGCCAAGTCCTGGCTTTACCTCTCTTACCACTTGGTTCCTGGAGCTGCTTCTCCTTTCTGATGCTTTAACTGTACTTATTCACTCACTTACTAAAGCTGCAATTTGAAGAGGGCTCCATCTTGTGAATAATCAACACAAGGCACGAGGAAACAAGAGACACTTTTGCTTTGCCTCTGAGGTGGGCAGTGATGAGCGTGATATACAAGTAGATGCTCTCAAGAGGGTAGGAATTGGTTTGTGTGTTTAAAAGTAGTTTTTCTAGCATTTATCAGGATGCCAAGTGCAAACCTCCCTTTTACCTTGCCCTTCCACTTCAAGAAATTTATTCCAGGCTGGGCCCGGTGGCTCACACCTATAATCCCAGCACTTGGGAGGCCGAGGTATGTGGATTGCCTGAGCTCACAAGTTCAAGACCACAGCACTCTACTAAGGGTAACAAAGTGAGACTGTCTTAAAAAAAGAAAAAAAGAAAGAAAGAAAGAAAGAAATTTATCCCAAAGAAGTATCTTTAGGGACAGAATAAAAGCTCTGTGCCTGAAGTTATTGATTATTGGCTTATTTGATCAGAAATGGAGGGACAATATAGTATATCACTGGTCACAGAGGGCTTAAGGAGGTTCATGTGGGCCTGAGGTACTCCATGACCATGGCAATGGACATCAGGTGGGGGCTGAGTACCTACTCTGTGCCTGGCACCATTCTGGATGCCGGGGACACAGCAGCAAACCAGGTTGGCAAGGTTCCTGCTCTCAAGGTTCTTCATTGTAGCTAAAAGAGACAGGCAATAAATGATTTAACATATAAATATGACTATTTCAGAGAGAGGGAGAAAGGAGAGATATGAGTAAGACAAACCAGTGTGATGAAGTTTGAAGTGATGGAGCTGAGAAGGTGGTCAGTGTCACTCTTTGAGGCATTGACACTGGAGCTGAGACCTGAGTGAAAAAAGGGAAACATTCACAGAACAACCCAGAAGAGGGTTCCAGGCAGAAGAAACAGCAAAAAAGATGGCTAGGAGGGAGGTGAGAGTGAGCTTGCTGTACTTGAGTCAAGTAGGCTTCAAGAGAGGAAAGGACATAGGTCTGAGAGGTGAGCAGGGTGGGGTCAAGGGAGGGAATGAGGGTTTTATTTCTCTGAAAAGGGAAAAGTGATCAACAGCAAGCAAGGTGGAGTGGAGAACAGCCTGTGTAGCAGGAGTCAGACCTGATCCCCTGGCCCTGAGGGCCATCAGTACCACCCCTGCAACACCAGTGACTATCATGTCTGGGCATTGTAATCTCACTTGGTTTTGGGCAGCGCCTGTAGCTCAAAGGAGTAGGGCGCTGGCCCCATATACCGGAGGTGGCGGGTTTAAACCCAGCCCCAGCCAAAAACTGCAAAAAAAAAAAAAAAAAAAATCACTTGGTTTTATTTTCTTCTTTGTATTTACATACATGAACAATGTTTGCAACAAACACAGCACTGCTTTCAAAGGCAACATGGCCATTCCTTACAGGGCCATCTCCAGGCTAGCTCCTGCACCTGGGAGGTGTAAGTTTCTAAAGCTTGTTAGTCACACTGCAGCCTGAGGTTGGGCTGTGCCTGTCACTGTCCCTGCTGGTCCAGCTTCAGCCTCCAGGGGTAGCTGTGAGTAGGGCCGTGTTGGGCTGGCAAGGGGTGGGGTGACTGTGTGTCCCGCAGGCTGGGCTGGGCATCCTTCCTTCCTTCCTGGATCCCTTCTCCTAAGGGACAAATGGGAAGGACGTCCTTGCCGCTCCCAGGTCATGAGATGAGTTGCTCCCCTGGGACCCTTTCAGGCCAGGCCCCCTGACAAAAGCGACAATGTGTGGTGTGTAGTTTATTTTTGTGAGTTCCTACTGCTGTTCTGATAGCGACATGGAAGGCATTGTGGTAAGGACTGTGCAGGGCCACTAGGCACTTGACAGTCCCCTCTTCCCATCCGACCATGACCTAGAGCTGAAGATCCCCCAAACTTGACTCCTGCTCTGCGGAATCCAAGTACAGAGGTGGTCTTTGGCGCCACCATGTGGGACATGAATGTGTACACTGCAATTACAGACTTCACAAGACACCATCACCTCTAGCGGGTGTGGATTGCCCCCAACTCCTTTTTTTGAGACAGAGTTTTACTGTGTTGTCTTCGATAGAGTGTTGTGGCATCACAGCTCACAGCAACTTCAAACTCTTCGACTTAAGCCATTCTCTTGCCTCAGCCTCCCAAGTAGTTGTGACTACAGGTACCTGCCACAATGCCCAGCTATTTTTTGGTTGTAGTTTTTATTGTTGTTTGGCAGGCCTGGGCTGGATTTGAACCCACCAGCTCTGGAGCCTTAGCCGCTTGAGCTACAGGCACTGAGCCTCCCCAACCTAGCTCCTATTTTCCTGAAGGGATAGTCTCTGGTCACAGATCATGAACCCTGGAAACCCACCACCATCATTCAAACCTCCCGCACACCCAGAGCCTCTTCGGCTGGGGTGAGGGTGCAAAGGCTCACTGTCCCCCCACCTTTCAGTCCTCTCCTTTGACCTGTTCCAGCTCTGTTGGACACAGCTGATCCTCTACCCCTTGGCTTTTGTGACTGCTCTTCCTGGATTTCTAGCTGCTTTCAGTCTCAATCTCCACATCTCTCACTTCATTTCCCACCTTAGAATGACCCTTGGACACCCCAAGCTTGATGTGTAAAGCCGACCCCATCCCCTCTCCTACATCTTCATGTGACTTTCCCCAAGACCTTCCCCTAACACCCAACAACCACCTAGTAGGTTTCTCCTCACCATCCTCACTGTCCCTCCTTTCACCGGATTACTGCCACACCTCCTGCCTGGCCTTAGTGTCCTCAGTTTCACCCTGCCTGGTCCATTGTCCACAGGGCAATGGATGGTCTCTGCCTATGGTACCCTGTTCTTTTTCATTTCCCTGCTGGCCCCTCATTTCCAACCAGTTCCTCCCTAGAAGGGTCTAGCTCCAGCTGGTCCAAACATGTGTATGTCCTCTGAATACACCCTGCTTCCCCATCCTTCCAGTCTTTGCCAGACTTGTCTGTGTATCTGAAGGCCATTTCTTCTTTCCTTTACCTGGCTGACTCTTGCTCACCCTCCTGGCCTCAGCTCAGATACCACTCCTTTCGGATAGCTTCCCTGGACCCCAGGCTGAGTCAGAAGCCTCTTCTTCACTCTTACAATACCCAGTGCTTCCCCTATCACTGCCCTTGTCTGCCTCCCCTTCCAAAAGGGCCACTGGCTTCTGCCCAGAGCTCCATGCATCAAGACCTAGTTCCGAATGGTGTCACCTGACACTGTGCCCAAGTCCCAGACTCAGAGATCCCAAATCTCAAAACCATTGCGTTCCAGAGAGCGAGGCATGCCTGAATGTCACCATATGAACTGGTGGCCAGGCTGGGATAGGACCTGAGATTCTTACCTTTCCCTTAAGGGCTCCCTTACTTCCTCAGATGTCATTGTGAGCTGAATCATGATCCTTAAGGATCTTAATCCGAAGGGAATTGGTGGGCTCTTGTCCCTGGGGACAAGGCAGCCACTAGTCCAGGTTCTCAAGAGCCTAGGGTGCTGGTAGGGGCTGTCCCAAGAAGCCAAGAGGCTGGCATGCAGGTGACCCCAGGTCAGCACATCTGGGGAGTGGACTTGATCCTCCCTCCCCCACGGGGCTGCACAGTGGGAGTGCCTGTCTACATGTCATTCAGGGAGGGCCCAAATTCCTGAAGGGTGGTGGTAGCAGCTGTTAGGGTCCCTGGGTTAATTATCACCAACGTCACACAGAAGAAAATGTGCTGAGGTGGGACCTCCCCCACCCTGCTTCTGCTTCCAGAGCACAGATCTCTCCAGGACTCATCCTGGCCCCACCAGACTGAAGTCTGAAGGTCAACCGAGTATTCCTTTAGGCCTCAGCTCCAGCTCCTAGGAGTTCCTACCTCTTCTCTGAGACTGCTTTTTAGGGTCCACCTCTGGACCATTGCTCTTGGTGTACCGTCTGTCTGATCCATGACTGAGCCCAGCTTTTTTGCCTAGGGAGCTGGATAAACACGAAGGAACTACATTGCTTTGTAAATAAACAAAAAGTGCCAAAGAGTCTGCCTGGCACTTAGGAGATGGCTCCCTTTCACCCTACCAAACTGGCTAAGCAAACAACCCAAAATAAAATAGAAAGAACCCCTCCAGTCTTTCCTTGTGCCTTCGTTCCCCAAACTTCTCTCCTTCCAGTTCTTGAGAATAGCATTGCTCTCTCTATTCTAAGCCTCAGTCTGAAATTCATCCTGACCTTTGTATCTGAACAATGCTCTCCTAGGTGTCAGAGAGGCCCTCCAGGACCCCGACAGCGGCCCCACACTCCTGAGCCTTCTTTTTCACTAACCACAGGATGATTGCTCCATGGCTGTGAGCTCTGGGGGGCTAGGGACCATGGTGCCTTATTCTCCACTCCATGTCCAGTGCCTTCCACAGGAACTGGATGGGTGCTCAATGAATATGTATTTAGATTATGGATGACTGGAGGCCTTGGTGTATGTCTTCCCTCTCTGAAGCTGCCCCGTTGTCTTGCCCAGTGAGTGTCATATCAGTCTAAATTGCCTGAAGACACAGGCTTGCTCCCTTTCACTTGAGCTGTCTGGTTTCTTTCTGTTTCGCTAGACTTTCTTACTGTTGTTTTTCTTCTTGAGTTTCCACAAGAGAATAGCAACTTGACAATTTCACACTAAAACTGAAAGATTTCCACAAGATTCTTCCTTGCATGCTTCTGGAATCTGTTTTCCATCTCTCTTGGCTTGTAAAGCCAGTGACTCATTTACCAAGCCAGGAGTCTCTTCTCCACTGGGATTTCTTACAGGAAACCTGAGAGCAGCAAGTGACATCGGTTTTTCACCACCACCACCCCCTCCCTTGTTCCTGGCCTTCCTTATCTAAAACCTCAGATTTGTTGTATGGAGAGAGGCAGGGGCTTGTTAGTTTTTCCTTTGATTTGGGCAGCCCTCATTAAACCATATGCCCACCCCTCAGGGGTCACCCCAGGGCCTTTGCAGAGCTTCCAAGGCTCCCAATCTCCAAACCCTGCAAAGATACAAAATCCCCTTTGTTTCCACAGGGCGACATTATCTGGCTTTCTCTGGATATCTAGAAAACAGTAGGAAATTTTTTTTTTTTTTTTTTTTTTTGAGACAAAGTCTCACTCTGTTGCCCAGGCTAGAGTGCTGTGGTATCAGCCTAGCTCACAGCAACCTCAAACTACTAGGTTCAAGGGATCCTCCTGCTTTAGCCTCCTGAGTAGCTGGAACTATAGGTGCCTGCCACAACACCTGTCTAATTTTTCTTTTTCTTTCTTTTTTGGCCGAGGCTGGGTTTGAACCCGCCACCTCCAGTGTATGGGGCCTGCGCACTACTCCTTTGAACCACAGGCACCACCCTTTTTTTTTTTTTTAATAGAGATAGGGTCTCGCCCTTGCTTAGGCTGGTCTCGACCTCCTGTGCTCAAGCAATCCTCCTCCCTCATTGGCCTCCCAGATTGCTAGGATTACAGGTGTATGCCACTGAGCCCTCCCCAGAATGTTTCCCTTAATTTTTTTAGAGACAGAGTCTCACTTTATCACCCTTGGTAGAGTGCTGTGGCATCACAGCTCACAGCAACCTCCAACTCCTGGGCTTAGCCGATTCTGTTGCCTCAGCCTCCCAAATAGCTGGGACTATAGGCACACGCCACAATGCCTGGCTATTTTTTTTGTTGCAGTTTGGCCGGAGCTGGGTTCGAACCTGCCACCCTCGGTATATGGGGCTGGTGCCCTACCCACTGAGCCACAGGCGCTGCCCCCAGAATGTTTCAAATGTACTTGCAAGATGTCAAGCCTTCTCATCCTTGCTAACTACACAGAAATCACTTGTACACACATACACAACATTTTTTTTTTTGAGACAGAGTCTCACTTTTATCACCCTTGGTAGAGTATCGTGGCATCATAGCTCACAGCAACCTCTAACTCTTGGGCTTAAGCCTCAGCCTCTTGCTTCAGCCTCCTGAGTAGCTGGGACTACAAGCGCCCCCGATTTGTTGTGGTTGTAGATGTCATTGTTGTTTAGCAGGTCCAGGCCGGGTTCAAACCTTCCTGCTTTGGTATATTTAGCTGGCTCCTCCCCACCCCCCACTGAGCTATGGGTGCTGCCAAAATTTCTAATCTCCAATAATTTTTATTTTATTTTATTTTATTTTATTTTATTTTATTTTATTTATATTCTGGTGACAGAGTCTCACTTTGTCACCCTTGTTAGAGTGCCATGGCATCATAGCTCACAGCATTTTCAAACTTTTGGGCTCAAACAGTCTTCTTGCCTCAGCCTCCCAAGTAGCTAGAACTATAGGTGCCTGCCACAGTGCCTGGCTATTTTTAAAGGTGAGGTCTCGCTCTTGCTCAGGCTGGTCTTGAACCTGTGAACTCAAGCATCTGCCTGCCTCAGCTTCCCAGAGTGCTAGGATTACAGATGTGAGCCATCGTGCCTGGCCTGGCTTTTTAAAAATTTTTTGAAACAGAATCTCACTCTGTCACCCTGGGTAGAGTGCTGTGGCATCATAGCTCACGGCAACCTCAAATTCCTGAGTTCAAGCAATCCTCTTGTCTCAGCCTCCTGAGTAGCAGGGACTCCTGGCACCTGCCACAATGCCCAGCTAGTTTTTCCATTTTTAGTACAGACAGGGTCTCACTGTTGTTATGGCAGGTCTTGAACTCCTGAGCTCAAGCAATCTACTGCCTCAGCCTCCCAGAGTGCTAGAATTACAGGCATACATCACTGTGTTCAGGCTCTAATCATTTTTAAATGTAAATTATAGTCTGAAGTCTGCACATATCAGCCTCCATACAGTTGTTTTTCACCTGCTAAAAGAGAAGGAATCATTCACACTCAGCCAGATGGCCTGAGAGGTGTGTGTGTGTGTGTGTGTGTGTGTGTGTTTATGTGTGTGTCTGTGTGAACTTTAAGAGAACCTGTGGCTGCTGAATGGGAGATGGGGAGGTTTTAGGGACTGTTGATGTACCTGATGAATGGGGGGAGTACAATCTCACTGAGGGTGGGCAACATTTTAGTGGGTGTCTGAAAGGCTGAGTGTGTATTTGTGTTGAGTTCCTGAGCATTGTCAAAGGCATTGCTTGAATAAAAAATGTTTTGCAAATGCATCAGTGAAACAAAGCAGAATGATGGCATGTGGATTATGAAATTAACCAGGCTTCAATGAAGATGGATAAACAACTTTGGAGAAGTTGACTAACTCATTTTTCTTTTTTTTTTCTGTTTGAGATAGAGTCTCTTGTCACCCTGGGTAGAGTGCAGTGGTGTCATTGTAGTTTATCGCAACCTCAAACTTCTGGGCTCAAGTGATCCTTCTGCTTCAGCCTCCTGAGTAGTTGGGACTACAGGCATGCACCATCACGTGTTGGGAGGCC
This sequence comes from Loris lydekkerianus, assembly GCA_963574355.1. Lineage (NCBI taxonomy): Eukaryota > Metazoa > Chordata > Mammalia > Primates > Lorisidae > Loris > Loris lydekkerianus. The sequence continues at coordinate 11,882 of CAUYPK010104261.1, read as the reverse complement.
TAATAGGGCACTAGGGGAACCCACCCCCTCCTAAGATAAAGAAACTAACTCCACTCTGGAAATTTGCACCTAAGGACCCTAACTCACCAAAGCCCTTAGGCAAGCTGTGGAATTTACCCACCCACTATGGTTCCATGTAAAAGGGATGGCAGCACACAGTGAGTCACACCTGTAATCCTAGGACTCTGGGAGGCTGAGGCAAGTGGATTGCTTGAGGTCAGAAGTTTGAGACCACCCTGAGCAAGAATGAGACCCTGCCTCTACTAAAAGAACTAGAAAAATTAGTGCGGCACCTGTAGCTCAGTGGGTAGGGTGCCAGCCACATGCACCAGTGGCTGGTGGGTTTGAACCCAGCTAGGGCCTGCTTAAAAAAAAAAACACACAAAAAAACGCTGGGCATTGTGGCAGGCGCCTGTAGTCCCAGATACTTGGGAAGCTGAGGCAAGAGAATTGCTTGAGCCCAAGAGTTTGAGGTTGTGAGCTGTGACGCCATAGCACTCTACTGAGGTCAACAAAGTGAGATTTTGTCTCAATTAAAAACAAAATTAGCCGGGTGTGGTGGTGCATGACTGTATTCCCACCTACTTGGGATGCTGAGGGGAGAGGATGACTTGTACACAGGAGTCTAAGGTTGCTGTGAGCTATGATGATGCCATGGCACTCTACCCAGGAGGAATGGGGTTTCTGACTGCCCCCAGGTACAGATGCCATATTTGCAGTGCCCAGGCGGGGGCACTGTCCCTTTTGATAAACCTGACCTAAACTTCTCTACTCCTGGTCTTATCTCTGGGCACTGCTATTTACACTTTTCATTGTGCCCAGTTAATATCTTTCTGTTTTTGGTAGAGACTGGGTCTCAACCTTGCTTGGGCTGGTCTTGAACTCCTGACCTCAAGTGATCCTCCCGAATTGGCCTTTCAGAGTGTTAGTATTATAGATGTGAGCCAATGCGCCTGGCCATAGTTCACTAACTCTTATCAACACACAGCAATAATAGTCATCTTTTTTTTTTTTTTTTTTTTTTTTGAGACAGAGTCTAATTTTGTCACTCTGGGTACAGTGCTGCTGTGGCGTCATAGCTCGCAGCAACCTCAAACTCCTGGGCTTAAGTGATTCTCTTGCCTCGGTCTCCCAAATAGCTGGGACTACAGGTGCCCACCACAATGTCTGGCTCTTTTTTAGAGACAGGGTCTTGCTCTGGCTTTAGGCTGGTCTCGAACTCGTGAGTTCAGGCAATCCCCCTGCTTTGGCCTCCCAGAGTGCTAGGATTATAGGTATAAGCTACCTTCCCTGGCCATTTTTGAGGATTTAATATGTGTCAGACACAGCTATCTCACACACACACACTTGAGAATTAAGGGGCCTGTATGTCACAGCTGAATGATCTCCTGTGGGTCCTCTGCTCTGCCCTGGTCTTTATGCAGGACATAAATTGTGGGACTCAGTGCAAAATGAAAATGCAAAGTGGCTTGTCCAAAATTGTATAAATTTCAAGATGGCAACAGCAGTGTATAAGAATAATCAGGTACTCTTTTGAGCCCTGTGTGATTAGACAGATCTCAAGCCCATGAAACCTATTCTCCTTTCACCACTAAATTATACCCAGATGACTAATGTGATCTTAATCACAAGGATTCCACATACTTGTCCCAGGGGGTGGTCTGCCCTTCTGGAAGTCAGCTGGGCACCCATCGGGGGCTTTCCCTGTGCAGTGTGACTGCTGTTCATCAACCAACCTTTGTGTGTGTGTGTGTGTGTGTGTGTGTGTGTGTGTGTGAGAGAGAGAGAGAGATAGTGTCATGGCTTCTAGGTATGGATGTTTCAGATTGATGTTGACCACCTGTGGAGGAATCTCTTTTACTGCAATCAGGTCAAACTCTGGGAGGCAGAACTAGAAACCCAACTTGGAGAAATTCTGTACAAGGCTGGGGGTTTTGGGGACTCAAAGCAGTAGGCCAGAGAGGAGGGCAGAGCTGTGGGGTCATAGCTGTGAACAAGGAAGACCAAGTAAGAGGCTCTGGGGAATTTTCGTGAACAGGAAACCACAAGGGGGGATAGGCATTAACTTTCTGTCAATTAGAAAACACGAACAGGCCAGGTGCGGTGGCTCACGCCTGTATTCCTAGTACTCTAGGAGACTGAGGCAGGCAGATCCTGAGCTCAGGAATTATATACCAGCCTGAGCAACAGCAAGACCCCGTCTATACTAAAAATAGAAAAACTTGCTGGGCATTGTGATGGACACCTATAGTCTCAGCTACTCAGGAGGCTGAGGCAAGAGACTCTCTTGAGCCCAAGAGTTCCAGGTTGTTGTGAACTATTATGATACCATAACATTCTCCCCAGGATGACTGAGGGAGACTGTCTCGAAAAAACAAAAAGAAAAACAATTTTTTTCTTATCCACTACTTGTTGTGGCAGTGACCATTTTGCCAAAAGGAATGCAAGCATGTTTCTCCCTGATTAGCATACTTTTTTTTTTTTTCTTTTGAGACAAGAGTCTCCAACTATCACCCTGGGTAGAGTGCCGTGGTGTCACAGCAACCTCAAACTCTTGGGCTTAAGTAATTCTCTTGCCTCAGCCTTCCAAGTAGCTGGGACTACAGGCACCTGCCACAATGCCTGCTATTTTTTTGTTGCAGTTGTCATTGTTGCTTTAGCTGAACCAGGCTGGGTTTGAACCTGCCAGCCTCGGTGTATGTAGCTGGCGCCCTGCCTGCTGAGCTACAGGCATCACCTGATTAGCATACTTCTTGATCTTTGCCAATAGTCTAGGGTAGGTGTTGGTCAACTATGGCTTATGGTGAAGTCTGGCTCACTGCTAGACACAATGCCCGGCTAGTTTTTCTATTTTTAGTATAGATGGGGTCTCACTTTTGCTCAGGCTGGAACATGTGTGAATCTTAAAAACATTCTGTCAAATGAAATAAGCCAAATGCAAAAAGAGAAATATTTTATGATTCCATTTATATGAGACCTCTAGAAAAGGGAAATTCATAAAGACAGAAAGTAGAATAGAGTTTACCAGGGACTGGGGAGAGGGAGAAATGGGGAGTTATTGTTTAGTGGGTACAGAGTTTCCTTTTGAGATTGCTATGGACTGAATTGTGTCCCCCAAAGTCCATATATTGAAGCCCTATCCCCAATGTGATAGTACGTGGAGATGGGGTCTTAGAGAGATACTTAGGTTTAGGTAAGGTCATAAGAGTAGGGCCTTTGTGTGGATCATGTCTTTTTTTTTTTAGACAGAACCTCAATCTTTCACCCAGGGTAAAGTGCGATTACATCATAGCTCACAGCAACCTCCAACTCCTGGGCTTAAGTGATTCTTGCCTCAGCCTCCCAAGTAGCTGGGACTGCAGGCGCTTACCACAATGCCTGGCTATTTTTTGGTTGTAGTTGTCATTGTTGTTTGGCAGGCCCAGGCTGGATTCGAACCCACCAGCTCTGGTGTATGTGGCTGGCACCTTAGCCGCTTGAGCTACAGGTGCTGAGCCCAGATCATGTCTTTTAAGAAGAGACTTGGGGGCGGTGCCTGTGCCTCAGTGGGTAGGGCACCAGCCCTATATACTGAGGGTGGCGGGTTCAAACCCAGCCCCAGCCAAATTGCAACAAAAAAAATAGTGGGCATTGTGGCAGGTGCCTATAGTCCCAGCTACTCAGGAGGCTGAGGCAAGAGAATCGCCTAAGCCCAGGAGTTGCAGGTTGCTGTGAGCTGTGGTACTCTACCAAAGGCAATAAAGTGAGACTTTGTCTTTACAAAAAAAAAAAAAAAAAAAAGAAGAGACTTGGGCCCAGCATGGTGGATCATGCCTGTAATCTTAGCACCTTGGGAGGCGGAGGCGGGGCAATTACTTGAGACCAGTTAGAGACCAGACTGAGCAAGAGGAAGACTCTGTCTCTACTAAAAACAGAAAAATGAGACAAGCATTGTGATAGGCATCTGTAGTCCCAGCTACTTGGGAGGCTGAGGCAGGAAATCGCTTAAACCCAGAAGTTTGAGATTGCTGTGACCTAGACTGATGTCCCAGCACCCTAGCCTGGGTAACAGAGTGAGACTCTGCCTTGAATAACAACAAAAAAACCAAAACAAAACAAAAAACCCCCAAAAACAAGAAAGAAGACGAGACACCAGAGAACATGAGGGGGACTCTCTGTGCCATGTGAGGACACAGTGAAAAGGCAGCCACCTGTAAGCCACAAGACAGCTCTCACCAAAAACCAGCTCTGCTGTCACCCTGATCTCCGACTTCCATCCTCCAGAACTGTGAAAGATAAACGTCTGTTGTTTAAGATACCAGTATGTGGTATTTTTAATGCAGCTTGAGCAGACTAATATAAGAATGGTGAAACAGGCTTGGCACCTGTAGCTCAAGTGGCTAAGGTGCCAGCCACATACACCAGAGCTGGCAGGTTCAAATCCAGCTTGGGCTTGCCAAACAACAATGACAACTACAACCAAAAAATAGCCGGGCATTGTGGCGGGCGCCTGGAGTCCCAACTACTTGGGAGGCTGAGGCAAGAGAATCGCTTAAGCTCAGGAGTTTGAGGTTGCTGTGAGCTGTGATGCCATGGCAGTCTCCCTAGGGCGACAGCTTAAGGCTCAGTCTCAAAAAAAGAAAAGAGAGAAAAAAAAAAAAAAAAAGAATGGTGAAACATTTCCTGCAAAGTGCTAGGATTACAGACATGAACCACTATGCCTGGTTATGTTATATATTTTTAAACCACAATAAAGGCTCGGGACTGGCCGCATATACTTGCTGGGGCTGGCGAGTGCGAACCGAGCCACCAGCCCCGGCCTGCTGAACAGCAATGACAACTACAGCAACAACAAAAAAATAGCCAGGCATTGTAGCGGGTGCCTGTAGTCCCCACTACTTGGGAGGTTGAGGCAAGAGAATCACTTAGGCCCAAGAGTTGGAGGTTGCTGTGTGCTGTGACGCCAGCACTCTACCAAGGGCAACAAAGTGTGAGACTCTGTCTCAATAAATAAATAAATAAATAAACCACAGTAAAAAATTATTCAAAAAAGAAAAGAAGATGCACTTGAACCCCACATACTTTCTTCAATTCAACCCATGTGGAACATTCCTTCCCCTGCCTTAGCAGATGATAGAGAAGAGAGTATCTCTAGACAGAGGGACATCAAGCAGTTAACGTTCAGATTATCATCCTAAAAGCTGAAAGATCAATAAATGTAACATACTACCCAAGGGGCAGTGGGTCACGCATATAATCCCAGCACTCTGGGAGGCTGAGGTGTCTGAGACCAGCCTGAGCAAGAACAAGACCCATCTCTACTAAAAATAGAAAAATTAGCTGGGCATGGTGACACATGCCTGTATTCCCAGCTACTTGGCAAGAGGCTCTCTTGACGCTAGGAGTTTGAGGTTGCTGTGAGCTATGATGCCATGGCACTCTACCTAGGGCAACTAAGTGAAACTCTGTCTCAAAAAAAAAAAAAAAAGAAGAAGAAGAAGAAGTTTACATACTGAATATGTAGATGCTCTCTTGTTCCCTAGGAATGATCTAGAATGCCAATAACCAGCATATACCTGCAAGCAAGATATTGGCAGAGACCTCAAGAGAAAAGACCTAACATAGTGACGCTGAGCAGAGAGGGGAAGGAGATTCCTAAAGAAATGACCACTCAGATCATACTACATTGAGACTATGAACAAGCCCTGTTCAATGTTCACTCCTCCCAATCAGGTATCATTGGTGTTTTAGCTGGCCTGGGCCAGGTTCGAACCTGCCAGCCTCAGTGTATGTGGCTGGGGCCCTACCTACTGAGCTATGGGCACCGCCCAATTTTTCCTGTTTTTAGTAGTGACAGGGATCTTGCTCTTGCTTAGGCTGGTCCCGAACTCCTGACCTCCAGCAATGCCCCTGTTTCAGTTTCCTAGGGTGCCAGGTCCTACTCTTCAATATTATTGATGGCTCCAATGAATTTTGGTCATGTAGGTGATAGCTACCAATATTTAACATGTGATAAATTAAAATGGAGAAGTTTACACATTTATTAGTTCATTTAAAATTGCATAACAAACCCATTACACGCTAAGACAAAAAAAAAAAAGTATTTTTAATGAAAAGTAACTATAGTTTTCCAAACCCAAAAGAAGGTGAAAAGTGTTGTATTGTTTTGTATTTCTGCAAATCTCCTTAATGTCTGGCTTAATGGAAGAATTGATTCTCATATCTGCTTCTGCATTCAACCTGTTTCGATATCACATACCATGTAGCCTCTGGAAGACCCCACAGTACACTTGTGAAAGACAAATAGTATCTTACTATTATTGTGAAACTAATATAGACTTCATGGATACTCTGAAAGGACCAGACTTTGAAAACCACCGAATTAAACCACATATGCTTCTGCTAATGTTCAAGCCTCACTGGTTTCATGCAATAAAAATGTACTGCAACACTGGCCAGCTTTCCTTGGAGATCCAGTTTTTTCCATCGTGCTGTAAATTGTACCATCTGGAATGTGTGGTTTTCAAGTTTGGTAAATGAGAGGAGGAAAGGGCTGGTGAATCAAATGGGATGATTTTAAGGGCAGGGCCTGAAAGCAGGATATGTTTCTTCTGTCAGTATTCATTGTCCAGAACTCCGTCACTGGACCTTAGTTTAACTGCAAGCAGCCTGCAAAATGTCATCTTCCTGTGTGTTCAGAAAGAGAGCTGGGTGTGGTGAAAACCTAGCGTGTGTGTCATCCCTTGAGTAGCTGGTGCCACCCACATGATCCTGTGACCAGAAACCTTCACAGGCCCACTTATGAACACTTTCCATGTTTCTGCAGTTTTCTTTTCTTTTTCTTTTTTTTTTTGCAACAGAGTCTTACTTTGTCACCCTCAGTAGAGTGCTATGGCATCACAGCTCACAGCAACCTCAAACTCTTGGGCTCAAGCAATTCTCTTGCCTCAGCCTCCTGTAGTAGCTGGGACTACAGGTGCCCACCACAACGCCCGGCTATCTTTTTGTTGTTGTTTGTTCTGGCCTGGGACAGGTTTGAACCCTCCAGCCCTGGTGCATGTAGCCAGCACCCTAGCTGCTGAGCTACAGGCTCTAGGCCTATTTTGTCTTTGTTTTGAGAGAGAGTCTGACACTGTTGTCCTGTGGTTAAGTGCCATGGCGTCATCTTAGCTCACAGCAACCTCAAATTCTTGGGCTCAGGCGATCCTCATGCCTCAATCTCCAGAGTAGCTGGGACTACAGGTGCCCACCACAATACCTGGTTGATTTTTTTTTTTCTATTTTTAGGAGAGACAGAGTCTTGCTCTTGCTCAGTTAGTATAAAACTCCCAAATTTAAGCAATTCGCCTGTCTTGGTCTCCCTGAGTGCTAGGATTTTTTTTCTTTCTTTCTTTCTTGTTATTTTTTAAATTAATTAATTAATTTTTTTTTGAGACAGAGTCTCATTTTGTCACCCTCGGTAGAGGGCTGTGGTGTCACAGCTCACAGCAATCTCCAGCTCTTAGGCTTAGGCGATTCTCTTACCTCAGCCTCCCAAGTAGCTGGGACTACAGGCACCTGCCACAATGCTGGCTATATATATATATATTTTCCCCCCCCCCCCCCCAGTGCTAGGATTACAGGCATGAGCCACCATGCCCAACTGCATCTGTCTGTTTTTATTTTATTTATTTATTTATTTATTTTTTGTTGCAGTTTGGCCGGGGCTGGGTTTGAACCTGCCACCCTCGGTATATGGGGCCAGCTCCCTACCCACTAAGCCACAGGCACTACCCATCTGTCTGTTTTTAAATTAGTATTTCTACTTTAATTATAAAAGCAATACATTTCAAAAACACAGAACATTCTGCAGTGATCAGAGGGGTAAAGAGAAAGTAAAAATTTTTTCCTGCAGAACCTCCCTAAACTTGTGTCACCACCAGAGGAAAGCACAGCCAATTCTTTCAGAAAGTTTCTTTGCTTATATAAGCCTATATGTACATCTATTTTTGGAATACGGTTGAGATCATATTATGTATACTGTTCTATAAATCATAAAGGAGGGACTTATGAGTATAGACAAAATGACATACAGAAGCAGACGGAAGGTAGGTAACCCCTCCAGATGAACTGAGGGCTCCCTCTGTCTGAAGAGAAAAATAGAAGTGAGTGGCCATGGCTACAGAACATACTCAGGCCCAGCCTCTAGGCAGAATGCAGGGGAGGCAGCTGATCCCCAGACAGACTGTCCGGTCTCCCTAAGCAGTAAGGGTGTGGACAGCCCCACAAAGACACTGGGGTCCTCAGCATTGCAGAGGCTTCAGCAAGTTGCTGGGCCTGAGGTCATGATGGCCAGGCATGGTAGCCTTCTCAGTGGTCATCATAACTACGGACCAGTTCTCCTCTTGTGACATGATCCTCGACAGAAGGAAAGAAAGATAAACCTACTTACAAGAGTGGAACCCTAGGCTGGGCGCAGTGGCTCATGCCTCTAGTACCAGCACTCTGGGATTCCGAGGCAGGTGGATCGCCTGAGCTCACAAGTTCAAGACCAGCCTGAGCTAGAGCGAGACTCAGTCTCTAAAAATACCCGGGCTGGCTCAGCACCCGTAGCTCAGTGGTTAGGGTGCCAGCCACACATACTGGAGCTGGCGGGTTTGAACCCAGCCTGGGCCTGCTAAACAACAATGACAACTATAACAAAAAAATAGCCAGGTATTATGGCGGGCGTCTGTAGTCCTGGCTACTTGAGAGGCTGAAGCAAGAAAATTGCTTAAGCCTGAGAGTTTGAGGTTGCTGTGAGCTGTGACACCATTGCACTCTACCAAGAGTGACATAGTGAGACTCTGTCTCAAAATAAATAAATAAATAAATAAAAATAAAAAATAAAAATATCCAGGCATTGTGGCAGGCGCTTGTAGTCCCTGGTACTCGGGAGGCTGAGGCAAGAGAATTGCTTGAGCCCAAGAGTCTGAGATTGCCATAAGCTATGATGCCATGGCACTCTACCAGGGAGGACAAAGTGAGACTGTCTCAAACAAAACAAAACAAAAACAAGAGTGGAACCCTACCAGGTTTTGAGCAACCCATGAACCCAGAATGGTTTTTACATTTTTAGATGGCCAAAAAAAGAAAAATCAAATCAAGACTGTTTTGTGACACATGAAAGTTATCTAAAATTCCAACTTCAGTGGGCAGAAATACAGTTTTATTGGAGCGTAGCCAGGTTCACCCGTTACATGGTGCCTAGGGCTGCTTTTGGGCTCCAGCGGCAGGGCTGAGTAGTTGGGACAGAGAGCATAAGCGGTGCTCTTATCACTTGGCTCTGCTGCTCCGTATGCTACAAATTGCAGTTCTGCAGTTACAACTCGGCAGTGTTGAGTGCCAAGTGTATCGCCATATGGTGACAATTTATTTTATTTTATTCCATTACTAGTGAACAGCCATCAGGTGAAAAGAAGAAAGGAAGAGAAAAGTTGGTAATTTTACTGAGGACTGCCTTATGCTAGAGCCTAGAGGTGATTAGGGCTATCCTGATCTCTCAGGGATGAGACACAGTGTGCTGAAGGCAAAGAAGAGTCCAAGTGAATAAAAAGAGGCCTAAGGGAATGAGAAAGGATTTTTTTTTTTTGAGACAGAGTCTCACTATGTTGCACTGGGTAGTGCCATAGCATTACAGCTCATAGCAACCTCAAACTCCTGGGCTCTAGCGATTCTTTTGCCTTAGCCTCCCGAGTAGCTGGGACTACAGGTGCCTGCCACAATACTCGGCTATTTTTTGACTGTAGTTGTCATTGTTATTTGGCAGGTCCAGACTGGATTCGAACCTGCCAGCTCTGATGTATGTGGCTGGCGCCCTAGCTGCTGAGCCACAGGTGCCAAGCTAGAATGAGAAAGGATTAACTGAGCTGCTCCCAGAGCTCTAGACACAGGCACTTCCAGGCCTAGTCAGTTCCTTGGGGAAGACCCCTGGGGCACCACATGGTCCTCCCAGTCCATGACATTCATCTTCCTTCAATCATCTCAGCACCTAAGTATGCACTGAATAGATTCTTGTCATCATCAGTGAGGGCTGCAGAGCATGTGACATTCAAGACACAGCACTTGCAGTGCTGATCTGAAGTCATGGTGGCGCTCTAAAGCAGCCAGTCACCCACAAGCTGGAGTCACAATGCCACTCTCCACTTTGTCTCTGTTGTGGAAGGAATGAAAACCCTCCAGGAAATCAGCTACCTGTAAGGAAGGGTTTCATACTCTTTCAAATAACCACCAGTTCTAGAACTTACATCCTCCTATTTGTTTTACAGGGGTCCTCAAACTTTTTAAACAGGGGGCCAGTTCACTGTCCTTCAGACCATTGGAGGGCTGGAATATAGTTTAAAAGAAAACTATGAACAAATTTCTATGCACACTGCACATATCTTATTTTGAAGTAAAAAAACAAAACAGGAACAAATACAATCACACTGCCTCACGTGGCCCGCAGGCCGCAGTTTGAGGACCCCTGGTTTAAAACATCACATTCTTCCTTGCCCCTCTTTCCTCATTTCTACCCTTTCCCCTTCTTTTTTCTTTCTTGCTTTCCCCAGCAACCTACAAAGCCAAACCTACAACCTCCCTCTGGGTCATTACTTCGGTAGGGTACCATCCCCCACAAATAGCCTGTGTCCCTTCTATCTGTGACACACCTGATCAGGGTCCACCCCATGTCCCATTCTCACTCACACTCAATTATGGAAAGAATGAAGTGCCAGAGAGTAGGCATCAGTGTCTTTGTACCTCATCACCCTGTGACATCTATTGATTTGTATACCCTCAGCCTTCAGTCCGGGCTTGAGCATGGTGTGATGAAGGTTTCCTCATAGACCACAAAGCAGAACTGTATTCGAAGGTGAGGTGGCCCAGCTGGCCCTCTCTCAGGCCAGTAGCATCTGGGTTGCACGGTATTTAGTGATTTCCATATCATACGTCTTGTGCTCCATATCCTTTGCCATAAATGCCTCCTTTATCCTAAGGTGATGCTGCATGGGACTCCTGTTAGTAGGCTGGATGCACTATGTAAACCCACAGAGACTGGGGGCTGCTGAGGCTCTGTGAGCAGGAAGGCATTTTATACCCAAAGTAAGCATCAATCCTATGCAGGATGAAACACTGCTCTTTCCAGGGTAAATGTCCTTTGATATAATTGACCAGCCACCAAGAGGCTGGTTGGTCTCACCAAGGAACAAGTACCTGGGGATTATTTTTAGTGTCCATTGCTAGAATGTGGAACTCAGTAGTATCAGTACCTGGGTTGATATCTGTAAGAAAAGAAGCTGTGATACTGGGCTCAGGCATGTCCCCTAGATGTGCCATCTTGGCTCCTATGTTCATGAGCCTGTTGACAAGCACTGGAGTGGCTGAGGGCAAAGGCTGATGACACTGACTGGAAGCATCATCTTGTTTTTTATGTATTTATTTATTTTTTATTGTTAAATTATAGCTGTGTACATTAGTGCAATCAAGGGGTACAATGTACTGGTTTCATATACAATCTGAAATATTCTCATCAAACTGTTCAATGTAGCCTTCATGGCATTTTCTTAGTTATTGTACGTAGACATTTGTATTCTGCCTTTAGTAAGTTTCGCCTGTACCCATTCTAAGATGCAATGTAGGTGTGGCCCCACACATTACCCTCCCTCCACCCTAACCTCCCCCCTCCCTTCCCCTTCCTTGACCCTTTCCTCATAGTCTTGTGCTATAGTTGGATTATAGCCTTCATGTGAAAGCTATAATTTAGCTTCATAGTAGGGCTGAGTACATTGGATACTTTTTCTTCCATTCTTGAGATACTTTGCTAAAAAGAATATGTTCCAGCTCCATCCATGTAAACATGAAAGAGGTAAAGTCTCCATCTTTCTTTAAGGCAGCATAATATTCCA
>CAUYPK010104260.1:0-59425 GCA_963574355.1 Loris lydekkerianus | reverse complement strand
ACTGTATTTGTTAATATCTTTTTTTTTTTTTTTTTTTTTTTTTGCAGTTTTTGGCCAGGGCCAGGCTTGAACCCACCACACCCGGTATATGGGGCCAGCGTCATACCGGGTGAGCCACAGGAGCCGTCCTACCTTTATTTCTTTCCTTTAACTAATTGCTGTGACTAGAACTTCCTATGCTATGGTGAGTGGTGAATGAGAGTGGTGAAAGTAGGCATCTTCCAGGTCTTAGGAGGAATGCGTTCAGCTTTTCCCTGTTTAATGTGATGGTAACTGTGGGTTTGTCACCTGTAGCCTTTATTGTGTTGAGGTAAATTAGGTATTCCTTCTATCCCTAATTAGTGGAGAGTTTTTATCATGGAGGGATGTTGGATTTTATCAAATGCCATATGGTTTTTGTTCTTCACCCTGTTGACGTGATGTATAACATTTATTGATTTGTGTTGACTCATCCTTGCGTCTGGGATAAATACCACTCAGTGGGATCCTCCCGGTGCACATCTCTTTCATTTATTGTCAACTTGTTAACATCTTGACACATTTGCTTTCTTTTCTTCTCTCTCTGTATGTGTGGGGGGATAATGAGTCCCTCAAAATATCTACAACCTACTCCCTGGAGCCTATGAATGTATTCTGTCACCTGCCAAGGGGGATTAAGGTTGCAGATGAAATTAAAGCTTCTAATCAACTGACTTTAAGATAACAAGATCATGCTGTATTATTCAGGTGGGCCCAATACAACCACAAAAGTCCTTATAAATGGGGAAAAGGATGGTAGAAGAGTCAGAACCAGAGAGATGACAGAATAAGTTGCAAATTCAGGAAAATTAACATTTATGCAATACTGTTATCTAATGTACAGTGCATATTCAAATGTTGATAATTGTCGCAAAAAAAAGTTCAGAATCACACATCGCATTTAGTTGTGATGTCTCTTTAGTTTCCTTTAATCTGGAGCTGTTTTCGGTTTTACCTTTTTTTTTTTTCTTTTTTTGAGATAGAGTCTTACTATGTCACCCTCAGTAGAGTGCTGTAGAGTCACAGCTCACAGCAACCTCTAACTCTTAGGCTTAAGTGATTCTCTTGCCTCAGTCTCCCAAGTAGCTGGGACTACAGGCACCTGCCACAACACCCAGCTATTTTTTTGGTATAGTTGTCATTGTTGTTTAGCAGGCCTGGGCCAGGTTCGAACCCTCCAGCCCCAGTATATGTGGCCAGTTCCCTAACCACTAATGGGCGCCGAGCCTCAGTTTTACTTTTAAGTCATTAATATTTCTGAAGGTACAGGCCAATTCATTTGTAGAATTGATCTGTAATTTGGGTTTGTCTTATTTTATCCTTATAATTAGATTGAGGTTATGCACTCTGGGAAGGAATACCACAGAAGTGATAATGTGTTGTTGCAAGGTTATTTTTATTCCTGAAATAACTAGAAAATAATTACTAGTGAAACCCAATTTTCAACTTAGGCAAAAAACATTTTAGAAAACAACTCACCTCAGTTCAGTGCCAGTAGTTCAAGCAGCTAGTGTACCAGCCACATACACCAGAGCTGGCAGGTTCGAATCCAGCCTGGGCCTGCCAAACAACAACAATTACAACCAAAAAAAAAAAAAGCCGGGCATTTTGGCAGTCCCAGCTACTTAGGAGGGTGAGGCAAGAGAATTGTTTAAGCCCAGGAGTTGGAGGTTGTTGTAAGCTATAATGCTACAGCACTCTACCCAGGGTGACAGCTTGAGGCTCTGTCTCAAAAAAAAAAAAAAAACTCACCTCCATGTTTCTCCCAATCTAAACATGTTCCTAGGTGGAAAGTCTTTAGAAACAGAATTGGTCCTTCACCTCTTAGCTGAGAAACAGACCCTGAGAACCTTCAGACCCTGGAAATAGCCTCCACCCACAGAGGAATGCCCCTGAAAGTCCTTTACATTAACATTATAGGAAAATTCACAAGCTCCCCGGGAACCTGGTGTACATGTATTACAACCATGAAAACATATGGAGAAAATAAGAATGTTTTTCATACTCTTATGTGATGAAAAGGGGCAAATCAAATGTAATTCGAATAAACATATTTGTAATTAGGTACCTACCCTTTAACATACTATTCAGTACTATGACATATATCCAGACTGGTGCTGCATATTGCTAATTTTATGATTGCCTGGTATTAAGCATGAACAATAAAGAAAAAATAAATAAATAATAATTTTATGATTAAATGCTATAAAAGAGCTGGAGTGAGATTAGGAAGTGGAAAATAGCAGCTGGGTAGTCCTACTGCATCAGGGAATACGCTGCAAAATATTGACATTGTATCTTTAAAACAATTTGATTCTAATTCTAATTGCATTTGTGATAAATGTGCACATTTAAATCTCTCTCTGGCCCCTTTCCACTTTTGGAGATGGAATTTCATACTGACTTGAGTGGGCATTTGAGCAAATGCTTTGCTATGCCATTCAGGAAATTAAGGACTTAAAGTATTATTGTGTTTATTGGTGCAATTTCCTCTTTGTTCCCAGAGGGTTTCACTTTAAAGCAGGTGGGATGAGGAGAAGAGCCCAGGGCTGTGGTAGGCCTGTTCCAGCCTCTCCCCTGGTCCTTACTCATTGAGAATATATTCTGAGGCTATAGAAGCACAGAATACAGTCATCAGTTTTCTTATTTATTCGTTCATTCATATTCAGCAAATGTTTACTGAATTACAGTGAAATCCTGGCAGAGCTTGCTGGAATTTAGAACCTTCTTCAACAGTTCTAAATTGTATATAGTGAAAGACGGCTAAAATTATGCTCATACTTATATCTGAGAGGGAAACAGAACCAGAAGGAGAAAGAGCTGCTTTCCAAAGGGCCTTGTAGGCACAGTCTGCATTTGCAATTGTGCCCCTGGAGTTTCAGATTAGGGAATTGAGATAGATTCCAAAGGGAAGAAAGTCCAGCGCATCGGCCACACAATGAATTATGTCCAATGGGGTGATGAACACCCTGCTCCCATGTGAGGTGGTAGAGGAGGGAACAGTTATTCAAACAAGTGACTACCAAAGGCTATAAGAGAATCACTGTGGTTTCCTAGTACAGACAGATCTTGCTTCAACCCCGGAGTCTGGCTTGGGAACTTAGCAAGTTATCTTCTCTCATTTTCCCATCCATAAAATGAGAATTAAGATGCTTTGGGTGGCGCCTCTGGCTCAATGAAGTAGGGCACTGGCCCCATAGGCTGGAGGTGGCGGGTTCAAACCAAACCCGGGCCAAAAACTGCAAAAAAAAAAAAAAAGAGAGAGAGAATTAAGATGCTTTAATGGGGATGCTTTAGGCATTAAATATTATAAGCACCTGTGAGAAGGCATAGTATACAGTATAAAGCAGTAAGTTCAGGATCCTTCATGCCTTCCACCCCCACCCAGTCAGAGGAAAGCAATCAAGTCCTCCTTCCAGGGGTGTCCAACTTTTTTTTTGCTGCAGCACTTTGGAAAAAGAGTTATCTTGGGCCACATGTTAAATACACAAACACTAACAAAAGCTAATGAGCAAAAAAAAGGTCTGCGCATAATTTTCATAATATTCAACACCACAGATAAGCAAAATAGTCCTCAAATAATCTGCATGTGGCCCACAGGCCTCAGGTTGGACACCCCTGAGTCTGCTCAACCTATTATGTTTAAAGAAACTTCTGCTAGCCTTGTCTTTTCCTCTTTCAAGAAAAACAAAAAAGTACATTGTAAAGAGAAGAACTGAGTAAAGAAAGCATTTTTTTATTTTAAAATGAAAAATATATATTCATATATGAAAACAATGAGAAGAACTGAGGCCCACAGAGGAGAGGAGAGAAATCACAATGTCAATTCACATTGTCAAAAGTTCCATGAAGTCAAGCCAGTGTTGGCAGATGAAAAAACTGGTCAGCTTTTGGATAGAAGAAATATGGATTTTTGTGTATTTCATATTGATTGCTCTCCTGTCGTTGATCTTGGGAACTCTCGTAAGTTCCTTCTTGCAGCTGAACGTCAGCCAAGGGCTGGCTCTGAGCCTGGGTGCCTGAAGAGAGCTCCTGCTCCTCCATGTGGCATTCCAGGCTGAAGGGTCGTTACCAGGAAAGTGTGACAGTGGCGTTTCCTCTCTACTCTTAGGATACCAACAAAGCATCTTAGATTATGATTTCATGTTACCCAACCCAAGTTTACTGGCAAGTGTCCTATGGGAAAAATGTGCAGCCTTGGCTAGGTGTTTCTATTTAAAACAGAGACAGTTGAGTTAGACATCCTGATTCCTTGTTAGTCCTCTCAGGGGTTTGGAATTTAATTTGTTGATGAGTCAAGGCATAGCTGCTTTAGCATTAGTACTTTCTCCATGTCTTCTGCGTCTCCATCTGGCAAATGGGGACAGTGACACCTGCCACCAGAGATGCCCTTGGGATCCAGAAGGAGCATGAAGGAGAAGGCACTCTCATCTTGCAGATTTTGCTGTCATTCTGGAGGCTGTGCATTTCAGAGAGCTGCGCTCTGCGGGCCATTCTCAATGAGGACAGGACCGCGCGCCACGGGGCGCTCAGGAAGTTTGATGGCTGCTTTTAGCCATCAGACCGAAAGAAGAAGGGGCACCTGGCGGGTGTGGGCCACAGTCCTGGTGACCTTGCAAGGTGTAGGACAGTCTCACATAAAAGAGCTATCCTGCATGCTAAGTGAATTCTCAGCATCCCACCAGAAATTCACATCAATAAACAATCGGCTCATAACCAGCCGATCCTAAAATTCTGTTATATATATAAACACCAAGTATTTTTGTGTAGTTTTAATATACAGCGTGTTTTCTAGAAATGCATCCACTATGTAAATGAAGGGAAGATTGTGCTTTGTTTCATTCAAGTGAAACTTTGTAGAGAATTGTTTGCCATTTCAGAAACCAGTGACAATATAAGTCCTGTATTCTAGTCACAAATAAAACACACCTATTATCAGCCTGCATTTGAAGCTATCATACTCATGGGGAGTTCGCCCATCAGTTCTGATGTCTGATTGCCTCATTGTGTCTGTTGGTGTAATCGTGCCCAAGCATTTATACATTGAAATGCATACGATTACAAATTCCTTTCATTTCTCCTTTATATTAGTACTAAGACATTATATTGATTTGGATAAATTACATGTGAATTTTACTTCAAGATAATATGGGAACGTGCAATTATTTGTCATACAAAGGGAAAGTTTTATCAGGAAGGCTAAAAAACCCTACACAAGGAAATCGCTGAAGTTCCAGAATTCTGCATTGCTTCTGCTTTTGGTGCTGTCATCTTTTTCTATTTAGATTAGGCTTGTCTGCCTTGAACCAAATATCCAGATAAGTGGCTTAAACAAGAAAAAGGTCTGTTTCTCTCATTCATAAACAAAATCTGAAGATAGGCGGTTGGGGCTGTCAGCCAATCCAAAGGTTATCAGTGACCTAGGCTCCTTCTCTGCTCCTGTTCCATTGTCATTAATGTCAGGCTTCCCTTCTCAAGGCTATTTAATTATTCACGATGACAGTGGAGCTCCTGTGGGGATGGGGGGTGGGGCACCCTGCAGCTGTCTGTCCCCTTACAAGGAGCTTACCCAGAAATCCCATTCCACAACTTCTACTTTCCCACAATTTCTACTTCTAACTGCAAGGGAGACTGGGAAATGTACTCTTTTAGCTGAGCACATTGTTCTCCATAATAAAGTCAGAATTCCAATAATAAGAAAGAAAGGGAGAGAAGATGTTGGGTAGGGGGGAACATTGAGCAATTTCAATTGCTGCTGTTGCTAGTGCTGTCCAGGCTTAGGGAGACCATTATAAAAGCAAAGGCTATGAAGTCCAGGAGACATGAGTCACATTATAACCCCTCCATTTATTACATGGTGACCTTAGCCAACTGATTTAATCCGCTTGAGCCTCATTTTCCCCATTTGTACAGTGGAGACAGAAATAGTACCGAGGGTCACTGTGAAATTTCAATAAGAAATTATTTGGAAAACCCCTTGTTAACCATTCACCTTTCCTCCATTCTCCCCCCCAACACACACACATACACACCTAGCAATAGCACTGTTCCATTGTCCCTCGCAGAGGAAGCCCTGCACACTTTGTTTCAGGTATCAGCTTGATGAGCAGAGAAAGCAGGTCTGTAGGAAAACACAGCCTTGCACCTGTCAGCTCTTGGCCAGTTACTCTGCGAGGATGCAAAGACAGCTGGGCTTGGTTTTTCTGGGCTTTTCTCCATGATCCTTTCCACCAAGGCCAGCCAGAGGCCAAAATCTTAAATGTGGTGTGGTTGCTTTGCGGCATCTGCCTCTCCTGGCTTCACCAGAGAAGCTCTGACCAGTGATTGTGTGAACTGCTCCTCCGCTTCACTTCCAGAGCGAAAAAGCTTTTAAAGTGATTGTGTTCACTTACCACCAAAGGGAACCAGAGATCCTTGCAGAAATGACTGATTCCAGGGCTAGGGCAAGATGTGTACAAGATAATCCTGGGACATCTTTTTCCAGAGGGCAAGGAAGCTCTCAGGAGGACCAGGCCTTACTGAAAGGGTATCGAGTCTAACTTGAGGGAGCTTTCGGTGGCCAGCAATGAGATGAGAGAATCTGAGCATCAAAATGAACACTGATTACAATGTACTTAAATATATCTATTTGAAATCTCCTTTAAATGATACTCAAAAATGTACTGTGGATTTCTTTTGTGCCCAATACATTTATTTTAAAATTTGTTTTATATTTCAGAAGTTGACATATAATAATTGTATGTATTTATGGGGTATATAGGATGTGTTGATAGATACAATATATACATGTAGTATCAGATCAGGGTATAATGTACGTTTCTTATTTGCTTGCTTAAGACTGATAGAGAATAAGTCATTTTTCTGATAAAAGATAAATGAAAGGAAAGAATCAAGCATTAACCCTCCCTTTACTGAATGGACTATATTTCAGAGTAAACAAATAGTTGATGGGCAAAAGTTTATCTCTATAGAATGACAGCTCACAAAAGCAAGAAACATGTGGAATTAGAAACCACCATTGTGCAACCCCAGTTGAAATAATGAATTTAAGTCACAATCATTAATCTTGCTTGAATCTTTAGGTGAAATATGAGGGCCCTTAGTGATGGATAAATCAGGACCGATACCACAGGAAACCTCTGATCAATTGTAACGTTAGCAACAGTGTAGCATCCAGATGTAGTGTGCCTCCAGGTGTAATGCCATAGAAAATACACAGCACCACCGTGAAATATTCTTGTCAAAAATCTATAGATAGATAAGGAGATGGCCAGATAGATAGAACCTGAGTTGAACCAGCCTCCTAGGTGGTCCTGCCACTTTACAAGAACTGCAAGGAATAGAAGAGCATATTAAGAAACACTGATGAAACAATCTTCTACATTCAGCATTTGGAAGTTCCACAGGATAAATGAGTCTGTTTCAATAAATAAATGATCTGAGATTAAAAAGTCAAAGAGGACATTGTTACAGGTTAAAATAAATGTGTAAGACATTAGGGCATATAACCCATATGCAATGTAAGGAACATAATTAGATCCTGATTTGGACAAACCAACTACAAAAAGACATTTTAGGACAAGCAGGGAAACATGAATGTGGATTAGGTATTAATTCATAATTAATTCTGAGTGTATTAATTATGACCATAATTTTGTTAAATGTGATAACGTTGTTGTGTTAATGTGTTTTAAACCTTTGTATCTGATGGTAAAAGAATATGATATTTAAGATTGCTTTAGAATGTTCCCAGAAGACAAAAAAGTGAGGGTGGAATAGACTGACTAGATGAGAAAACAGCCAGAACTCAGCCATGGGCCTGGGAAGTGCGGTCTTCCCGGTGCCCACCCGCTGCCCCTGAGGCCTCCCAGTGACTAATGATTATGTGTCATGACTGAGGAATAGGAGTCCTGCACTTAAGGTTAAAAAAGAGGAGCCAGAAGAGCTGGAAAAGCAAAGTGAAATCAGTGGAAAAATAAAACTAATGGCGTTTATCAACATTGGATATTGCTTTGCTTACATACCCCAAAAGCTTTAAGCGATGCAGAGCTCAGAGGACCCCAAGACGGGGTCTCCATCATCTCTTGGTCCTCACCACATGGTTCAGCTTTGGGAAGGCCCTCAACATAGTTTCCACGATTCCAGAAGAAATTCCACCATTTCCTCCTCCTTCTCAGGAAGCCAGCAGAAGTCCCAGGATAGACTCTCTCCGGTTGGCTTGGGTCTACTGCACAGCCCTGAGCCCATCACTGTGTCCCAGGGATTGACTGTGGTGAGGGACCAAGCAGGGACAGTTGCCCACCTTGAGAGTCAGGCGCCTCACCCAAATCACAGTGGACTGTGAGTGGGCAGGGGAAATTGGGATGCTACTGCAGAAGAAAGAGGACTCCGTCCTTGGCCAGGAAGATGCAGGATGCTCCTCTATCACCTCACCATTGTCAGCCTCCATTTCCTCGTCTCCAAGATGAAGATGATGCCGCATACCTGAAGAGTCAATGGGTCTGTACAGCTCCTGGCACACAGTAATATGATAAATGTACCCGTTCCTTCCTCCACCTTCGATGGCTCTATTATTACTCCTTTTATGCAGACAGAGCTTGTACTACAGTCTCCCCCTTGAGTCAGCCTGTGTGTGCCCTCCACAGACACTTCATGTCATCGTCCTCAGTGGTGTCAGGGAGCCAGCCATAGGATGGCAGGATACCCAGGGAGGAGAGGGGGCTGCTACACAGAAATTGGTTAGGCCACCTTCAGAGGTTTGCAAAATGTGTTCAGTGGAGCCAGCAGTCATTAAGATTGGCCATGCTTTAGCACAACTGTGTGGTCAAACACTCTCTTTTTAAAAAGCAATTATTTAATACAACTAAATTTGTTTTGAAGATGGGGTCTTGCTCTGTCACACGGGCTGGCATGCTACAATCACACATGTTATTGTGACACTAATATCTCCAGTCAAGCAATTTGGGAGCTTGATTCATTTGTCCCTATTAAGGATTCTGCTGCTCCCTGGCTTTTGATGATATAAGGTTGAGGAATTCCTGGTAGTTTATCTTCCTGACCTTGGATAGAACTCATGTGCAGGAGGCCAAGAGCTCAACATTCACCATATAGAAAGCCTCTTATGACATAGATCAAGAACACAGGCTTTGGAAGCAGACTGCTCGGTTTAAATCCTGAGCAGACAACATTTCTGAGACCCAGTTTCCTCATCTGTGAAATAGAAGGTAGACATTGGCTGTGAAATTTGTTTTAATAGGATATTTTTTATTGTAACAAATGCTTTTTAAAAAAGAAACAATGGACTGTGATGAAATGCAGAAAAATCTTTTGGAGGAAAAAAGATTAAGTAACTTGGTGTGAATTAGTTGATTGGAGAGGAAGCTGAGCTGTCGGCAGCTCGGGGCAGGCCAGCTGCAGATGGTGCAGGCCTGAGATGCAATGTGCCTTCCAGGGCAGCAGGGCAGTGTCCTCGGGGTCTGAGCTGTGTGGTTTGTCTCTTTTATGTGTCACCTTTGTTCACCATCTGTTTGCCTCAGGGGGCCGCCTGCCATTCCGGCCCAGCCTCCACCGCCTCCCCAGCATCAGGGCTGCCTCCGGGGTCTCCCTCAGGACAATGCCGAGAACACCTCAGGGCCTGGGGTCAGGCCTCTGCTTTGTGGCTGTCCCTCACTTCTCTCCTTCAGAGGAAAGCGCAGATGGGCCAGTGGTCCAGGGCCCTGTGGGGCACTTTGAAGAGGACCTTTGTGGACAGGAGCGATCACAGGGAAGGGCAGCCTCCTGGACGCCCTTCACGCCAGGCTCAGCCCTGCTTCCTCACAGAGACGCCTCTGACCAGGCCTGGAGGCACAGATGTGTCTGGACATAATCCAAAGTTAGTTCTGTCTCTTGCAAATTCTCCTTCTTCCTCCAGTCTGGGCATCAACCCCTGTGTTAGGTGGTATTTGTTAAGGAAGTTCTCTCTCACAGAATTTTCCTGCAGGGACTGTAGAGTTTTTCTGAGTTAGCCTCTGTACAGGGACAACTTAGGAAAGGAGGGAGTGCAATTATGTACAGGGCCCCAGGAGGGGCAGAGAGAGAGAAGCAGAAAAAAAAAAAAAATGAGATGGGAAGAACGGTTTCAGATAATTGGGGGAAATAGTTTCATTTTTATTTGCACATAGAACACCAGGCTTTGAACATTTAGATTTTTTTTTTTTTCCTTCGCAGGGACTGGGTTTGAACCCACCACCTCAGGTATATGGGCCAGCGCCCTACTCCTTTGAGCCACAGGTGCAGCCCTGAACATTTACCGTATATACTCCAGTATAAGCCGAGTTTTTTCCGGCACAAAATTTGACACTCAGAACAAAATCGCAAATAAGATTTGTTCTCACAGAGAAAGAAATCAAATGAGCTTGTTGAAGAAGAATTTGACCTGCACTGTGCCTTTGATCATCAGTAATAGGGATACTATTGCCACAGCAGAGCAGGAAATAAAACTCAGAGTTAAGTGACTGGCCTAAAGTCGCACAGCCAATACATGGCAGAGGCTGTCTCAGACTCAGGTTTCTCTGGCTCCAAAGCCTGTGCTCAGCTCAGCGGGCACCAGTCCGTGTGAGACGTGGAGCACTGCGGGTAGAGGTGCTGTGCTCCCTACACAGCTCACTCACGGGCCTGTGACCTTGTGGGGAAGGCCCACCAGCCTCAGTCTCTTTCCCCGTAAACCGGGGACGTTACCCACACTGTTGCACAGGCCAATCCCGAACTTAAGTGTGATAACAGATAAGGAGGAAGTTTTTAAAGTACCGGTGTAGGAGTGGCTATTCTGTGTGGACACTGCTTCCTCTCCCAAGCCCACGCCTGTGAGCCCTGCTCTTTCTCTTAGTTGGCTGCGTTTGCCATCCTGGTATGCTCCACAGTGGCTCAGGGAGCTCCCCCGCTGGAGAAGGGGACGACACCTCTGGCCAGGGAGCCAGGAGCTGACTGTGCTGGTTCCGAAGAGGAAGGAGGAGGCCAGAATGAGGACGATGAGGGAATGAAGATGAGGAGGTAAAAGTGGCCACAGGCAAGGGCAGGAGAGATGACTTGGACCTTGGAGGCCAAGCTAGGGAAGGGGAAAAACATATACAAGGGAAAGAAAGCCACGGGAAAGGAGTTCTGGGCACGGCAACCTTCCAGCAACTTTGGACACCCCAGAAAACACATGCAACCCACGAGGTGCCCCAATTCCTCCCCCTTGCCCAAGCAGCAAGGGTCACCAACTAGGAAAAGAAGAACTAAACCTGCCAGGATCTCACTTTATTTTCCCTTCAGTATCCAAAAAGGTAATTTATACTTCTATTAACATTCCGTATGTTTGTCCATACACAAATGTCAGTGCCCATTTTAAAAACTGACTTGTTTATCGTCTTATTATTGAACTCTAAAGAGTTTGTCACAAATTCTGGGAACAAGTCCCTTATCAGATGTGTGTTTCGCACATATTTTCTCCCCACTGTGGTTTGTCTTCTTGTCATAGAATCTTTCAAAGAACAGACATTTTACATTTTGATGAAATCCATTTTTTTTCAATTTCTCCTTTAAGGTTTATGGTTTTTGCATTCTCTTTAAGAAGCATTTGCCTAAATCTAAGGTCAGAAAGATTTTACATTAACTCTATGATCCATTTGGAATTAATTTTGTATACAGTGTAAGCTAAAGACCAAAGTTATTTTTTGTGCATGTGGATGTCCAAATATTCAAACATTTTTTGTTGAAAAGACTATGCTTTCACCATTGATTGATCTTCACACCTTTGCTGAAAATCACTTGACTATATGTGTGAATCTATTTATGATTTCTTTTCTTTTTTTTTTTTTTTGAGACAGAGTCTCACTTTATCACTCCTGGCAGAGTGCCATAGTGTCACGGCTCATAGCAACTTCCAATTCTTAGGCTCAAGCAATTGTCTTACCTCAGCCTCCTAGTAGCTGGGACTATAGGTGCCCACTACAACACCCAGCTATTTTTAGAGATGGGGATCTCGCTCTTGTTCAGGCTGGTCTCAAACTTGGAAGCTCAGGCAATCCACACGCCTACACCTCCCAAGTGCTAGGATTGCAGGTGTGAGCCACTTTGCCCGGCCCTTATTTATGATTTCTATTCTGTTTCATTGATCTACATGTCTATTTCATATGCCCATACCACACCGTCTTGATTTTTGTAGCTTTATAGTAAGTTATGAAACCAGGTAGTGTGAATGCTCCAACTTGTTCTTCCTTTCCAAAATGGTTTTGGCTGTTTTTGGTTCTTTGTTTTTCCATATGAATTTTAGAATCAGCTTGTAAGTTTTGAAAAGCTCCTAGAATATTGATTAAGATTGTGCTGAATCTATGCATCGATTTTGGGGAATTGACATCTTAATATTGAATATTCTAATTTATGACTATGGTATACTTAGTCATTTCCTTGGTCTTTTTTATTTCTCTCATACAAATCTTGCACATACGTATTGAGATAAATCCCTTTGTATTTCATTTTTTTATGCTCTTACAAGTGGTACTATTTTATAAATTTCAATTTCCAATCTTTCACTGATTGTATATTAATATAAAAATATAGAAGATTTTTATATATTGACTTTGTGTCCCCTGGTGTTGCTAAACTCAATAGTCTTAATTTCTTTTTTTCATAGTCTTTGGGATTTGTTACCTGCATGATTACATTATTGACAAATAAGAATAGTTTTATTTCTTTTTTTCCAATCTGAATATCTTAATTTTTTTTTCTCATCTCATTGCACTTGTGAAGATCACTAGTACAATGTTGAATGGGATGCTAAGAGTGAACATTCTTGTTTCCATTCTTGGGGAAAGCCTTCAGTCTTTCACTAATGATAGGAGTTTAGCTATAAGATTTTATAAGATCACTTTTTATCAGGATAAGAAATTTCCCTTTGTTCACTCTTATTCTTAGTTTGTTGAGAGTTTTTTTAAATTATAAATGAGAATTGAATTTTGTCAAATAGTTTTTTTAGTAACTTTTGAAATGATCACATAATTTCTTGGGTTTTTTTCAATCCGTTCTTCCTTTCTTAAATTACACTGATTGATATACTGATTGATATACTCTTGCATTCCTGGGATATATCCCACTTGATCATGATGTGTTCTCTTTTTAAATACGTTGTTGGATTAAATTTACTAAAAACAAAATTTTTTTTCTTTTGAGACAGAGTCTCACTCTGTCACCCTGGATAGAGTGCCATGGCATCATAGGTCATATAGCAACCTGAAACTCTTAGGCTCAAGAGATCCTCCTACCTCAGCCTCCTGAGTAGCTGGGACTACAGCCACCTGCCACAACACCTGGCTAGTCTTTCTATTTTTAGTAGAGATGTAGAGAGAGGTTCTCCCTCTTGCTCAGGCTGGTCTGGAACAACTGAGCACAGAGATCCACACATGATGGCCTTCCGGAGTACTAGGGTTACAGACGTGAGCCACCATGTCCCGCCTAATTTACTAAATTTTTAAGGAATGTTTCCATCTATGTTCATAATGGTCTGTGTTTTTCTTTTCTTGTCATGTCTTGGGCTTTTTTTTTTCTTTTTAAGACAGAGTCTCACTTTGTCGCCCTGAGTGCTATGGTGTCACCACTCACAGCAACCTCAAAGTTCTTGGGCTCAAGCGATTCCCTTGCCTCAGTCTTCCAAGTAGCTGGGACTACAGGCACCCGCCACAACACCTGGCTATTTTTTTTAGAAATCAGGTCTTGCTCTGACTCATGAGCTCGGGCAACCCCACTGCCTCGAATTCCCAGAGTGTGAGCATTACAGGCGTGAGTCGCCACACCTAGCCTATGTCTTTGGCTTTTATAGAAGAATAATGCTGGCCTCAAAATGAGTTGGGAAGTTTTGGTTCCTCTTCTAATTTTCTGGAAGAGTTTATGTAGAATTAGTGTTATTTCCAACTTAAATATTTGGTAGAAATCACAAGTAAACCCATCTGGGATTGGGATTTCCTTTGTGGGAAGGTTTTAAACTCTAGATACAGTTTATATGTCTAGACAGAAAGAGTGAAACACACAGAGACAGGGCACCTACACGAGTCAGGCTATACATTTCTTATCCAGTGAGACTCGGTAATTCATACCTTTGAAGGAATTTGTCTTTTTCATCTAAGTTATCAAATTTATAGGCACAAGGTTGTTCATAAAGTTGTTCATAAAGATGGTATAAACTTTTTCTATTATTAGCCTTTTAATGTTTATAGGATCTATAGTAATGTCTCCTCTTCCACTCCTGACGGTGATAATTTGTGTTTTGTTTTGTTTTGTTTTGTTTTCTTGAATAGATTGCTTAGAGCAGCAGTTCTCAACCTGTGGGTCGTGACCCCTTTTTAACAACAAAAATACATTGAGGCATTAGGAAGGTTGAGAACCATTGGCCTAGAGGTTTATTAGTTTTATGCATCTTTTCCAAAAC
Organism: Loris lydekkerianus; assembly: GCA_963574355.1. Lineage (NCBI taxonomy): Eukaryota > Metazoa > Chordata > Mammalia > Primates > Lorisidae > Loris > Loris lydekkerianus. The sequence continues at coordinate 44,967 of CAUYPK010104260.1, read as the reverse complement.
CAGTGTTTCATAGATTGTTTTGATCTTTTTCTGTTTTCAATTGCATTGATTCCTGCTATTCTCTTTTATTTTCTTCCTTTTGCTTGCTTTGAGTTTATTTTATTCTTTTTCTAGTTTCTTTCTTTCTTTTTTTTTTGAGACAGAGTGTCACTATGTCACCCTCACTAGAGTGCTGTGTTATCACAGCTCACAGCAACCTCAAACTCTTGGGCTCAACCAATTCTCTTGCCTCAGCCTCCCAAGCAGCTGGGACTACAGGTGCCGGCCACAACTCCCAGCTATTTTTTTTGGTGATAGTTGTCATTGTTGTTTAGCAGGCCCAGGCTGGGTTTCAACCCACCAGCCTTGTTGTACATGGCTAGCACCCTAACCACTGAGCTACAGGCACTGAGCCTTTTTCTAGTTTCTTAACATGAAAGAAGAGATTACTGGTTTGAGGTCTTTTCTGTTTTATAATGTAAGCATTTGATGATATACATTTCTCTCTAAGCATTATTTTAATTAAAAAATCCATAGACTGTGATGTGTTATGTTTTGATTATCATTCAATTTAAAATACACTTAATTTTCCTTGTGACTTTCCCATTGACTTATTAGGTATTAAGGAATGTGCTGCTTAATTTCCAAATATTTGTATATGTTTCAGAAATCTTTCTGTTACTGTTTCCTGGTTGAATTTTATTGAAATGTTGATATTTGTTTCATAACCCAGAATAGGATCTATTGTCGTGTTTGTTATATACTTGAAAAAAGAGTGTATTCTGTTGTGCTGAGGTAGAGTATGCTATAAATGTCAAGTAGGTCATGTTGGTTGATCTCTGTATGATTTCAATATACTGAAATTTATTTTATGGCCTATATGGTCTATTTTGGTGAACATACCTTATAGACTTGAAAATATATATATATATATATATTTGTTATTATGGATATTTTTCTGTGTGATTATTCTATCATTTTCTTAGAAAAGGGTATTAAAAATCTTTATTACTTTGAAATTATCTATTCACCTATCCATCTCTCTCTCTCTCTATATATATATATTTGTTTGTTTGTTTGTTTGTTTGTTTTTTGAGACAGACAGAGTCTCACCTTCTGTTGCCCTGGCTGGAGTGCAGTGTGTGGTCATAGCTCACTGTAGTCTCCACCTCCTGGGCTCGTGTAATCCTCCTGCCGTAGCCTCTGGAGTCACTGGGTACTACAAGCATGTGCCTCTGTGCTCAGCTAATTTTTTTTGTTCTTTTAGAGATGAGGTCTCACTGTGTTGCCCAGGCGGATCTACACTCCTGGCCTCAAACCATCCTCTCTCTTCAGCCTTGAGTATATGTTTTTAAATACACTCTGACAATCTCTGCCTTCTAAGTAGAGAGTTAGTCAAAACATTTGATGTAATAATTTAAATAGTGGGATTTAGATCAATAACTTTATGATTTGCTTTCTCTTTGGCTCCTTTTCTTAAATTTTTGAAGAATTTTCTATTCTTCCTTTCGTATCTTCTTTCAGATTAAGTCCATTTTTTCAGCAATCCATTTAAATTTATCAATCTGGTTGTATCTATACCTCTTAGCATTTCTTCTAGTAGATGCACTGAGGATATAATATACATCCTTAATTTTTCATGATATATTTAGAATTAATATTATATCCTGTCATGAAAATGTGACACTATATTTTTCAGCCTTTTAGATCTAATCCACCTAACTCCATCCTTTCTGCCATAGATATCACATGTGTTACTTCTATACACATTCTAAATTCTATAAGGTAATATAATATTTTATTTAAACAATTCTATATATATATATTTGAAAGAAATTAAGAGACTATAAAAATAGCTTTCTCTATTTACACCAATGTTTACAGCTTTTAATACTTTTCATTCCTTCCTAAATATATGCATTTTCATGTAGTATCTTTTACCCTGATGAATTTTCTATGCATTTTTCATTATCTATGTCTTCAGCAACAAGTTCACTTAATCTTCTTTTATCTAAAAAACAATTTTATTTTGCCTTCATTTCTTGAAGAATACTCTCACTGGATATACAGGGGGGAACCTCAATAAATTCATGAAAAAATGAAATTTTTTTATGTTGTGAATAATGCTGCATTTTATTATTGAATAAAATGTTTTGGCCATCACATTTCATTCATCAGATTCGATATATCATTATATGAAAATAATGCACATTTACCAAGTATATGTGTGGTTTCATTCTTTGAAATCTCTTTTTGTTTTTAACTTTGCTTTGGTAATAGCCTTTATTATGATTTTTACCAGAATTGAAAGCTTTTACAATAGTCCTCCAAAATTTTCATCTATGCCAAAGATTTCTGGAACACTATGATGAAACAGAGCGTGCACACAGAAATTTCACTCTCCTTCCATTACTGCTTTACTTCAATTTTTTTTGTTTCATTTGTTGACTTAAAAATAAAATATTGATTGTTAAAGACACAGATTCACACTACAGAAAATGGAAAGTGGGCTGGGCACAGTAGCCCGAACCTGTAATTCTAGATTTTCCATTTGGTATATACCCGTGTGTGTGAATCTCTATACATGCTGAGATTTCTTTCTTTCTTTCTTTCTTTCTTTCTTTCTTTCTTTCTTTCTTTCTTTCTTTCTTTCTTTCTTTCTTTCTTTTTTTCTTTTTTTTTTTAAATTAACTGTAAGTATAAATTCCTTTACTTGCTTGAGCATAGTTATAACAGCTGCTTAAAAAATCCTTATATGTTCATTTGAACATCTAGGTTATCTCAAGGTTGGTTTTTGCTGCTTTTGTTTTCTTTTCTTTTCTTTTTAAATTCTGATGATTGGTCATATTGTACTGATTTTCAAATATCAAATAACTTTGGATTGTATTCCCAACACTGTGAATATCATGTTGGGAAAACTCTAGAGTCTGGTTTATATGCTTGTTTGTTTCTTAGCAGACAATTACCTTTGTTGTATTCAAACAACAAGTTCTATTTCATGGGTGGCAGCTCAGATGTCGGTTTACTTCTTTTTTTGTTCCTAACTAGGTTGCCCAGGCATGGCTAGATTGGGGGTTAGACAGAGATCTGAGTAAATTCCATGCAGAATCTGGGACTTCCCCTCTTCAGCTCTTTCAGTATCCCTTCTCACTTTTCAGTGACTCCAGTTGCCCTAAACTCTGTCCTCTAGTTTTTCAGGCTGGAAGTCCTGCAGCCTTTCTAGCAGAGGTCTAGCTGCTTTGTACATTACGACTTAGACTGAGCCGAAGATTAAAAGCCATAAATATGAGTGACTCACTCTGTGCCCTTCATTTTTCCCAGGTGTAGAACTACTCTCCAGAATCTCCATCGTTTTATTCATTTTTTCAGGCTTTTAAGTCATTGTTTTTTGCTGTGTTTATCCAAAGTTTATATTGCTGGCTGGGCGCGGTGGCTCATGCCTGTAATCCCAGGTCTCTGGGAGGCCAAGGCGGATGGATTGCTTGAGTTTAGGAGTTGAAGATCAGCTTCAGCAATAGACTGTCTCTACTAAAAATAGAAAAACTGAGGCAAGAGGATTGCTTGAGCCCAAGAACTTGAGGCTGCTGTGAGCTAAAATGCCACGGCACTCCAGTCAGGGCACCAGAGTGTGACTGTCTCAAAAAAAAAAAAGTTTATATTGTTTTGTCTGAGGAGTCAGAACCACTGGCCATAGTGGCAGTGGAAATCTCCTTTTGCCTTTGTTTTATTTGTCTATGTAGTTCCTCTTGTGAAATTAGTTTTAGGCCTGTTGACAAATGTTATGCAACATAAAATGGATTTCATTTTGCTAAGTTCTGGCAACAATGACATCAACAAAAATCTGGGATTACTAAAACAGTGCCTATTGACACATCCTCCAGTTTTCCACAAGAAAGTGCTTGTTCTTGTGTGTTTTAACACCTGCGAGGGGAAGCCCTTTGCAGAATACTTTCCTACGATGATGAAGGCAATGTTATTAGCTCAAATTTGGAGGCCACTGGTTGGGAAAAACTTGAAAGAGGCCACACTAGATAAACAACGGCCCTCTCCATATTGGGAGACTTCCCCCTTCGTTGACTCATCTACACAAGTTTTTTTTTTTTTTTTTTTTTGTTGTTGTTGTTGTTGTTGTTTTTGTTTTTGTATGAGACAAAGCCTCAAGCTGTCGCCCTGGGTAGAGTGCTACGGCATCACAGCTCACAGCAACCTCCAACTCCTGGACTTAAGTGATTCTATTGCCTCAGTCTCCCAGGTAGCTGGGACTATGGGCGCCCACCTACAACACCCAGCTATTTTTTGGTTGTAGTTGTCATTGTTGTTGAGCAGGCCCGGGCTGGATTCGAACTCACCAGCTCTGGAGTATGTGACTGGCACCTTAGCTGCCTGAGCTACAGGCACCGAACCATACACAGTTTTTGTTTATGGAGTGGCTGGGCATGGTGGTTCACAACTGTAATCCTACCATTCTGGGACGTCAAGGCAGGTGGACCCCAGAAGTTCGAGACAAGCCTGAGCAAGAGCAAGACCCCATTTCTTCTAAAAAAAAGTAGAAAAAAAGTTAGCTGGGCATTATGGGGACTGTGGTCCCAGCTACTTGGTAGGCTGAAGCAGGAGGATCACTGGAATTCAGGAGCTTGAGGTTGCTGTGAGCTAAGCTAACTCCATCTCAAAAAAGAATAATTATGGAACACTTGATATGTATCAGATATGGTGCTAAATAATAAGGGAATGATCGTCAGCAATTTCCTAAGGGAGTCAGCCATGAAACAAAAGTGCACAAATAGGGAATTTTAAGCTGCGATTAGTGTCATGCCCTGAAGGCACTGGGTGCTGTGAGAGGCGTCATGAGGCACGTGGCCCAGCCTGAGCAGTCAGGGAGGCTTCTCCAGGAGCAAGATGTCAACTAAAGGAGGAGCAGAAGATAATCAAATTGTATGTCCTGGCCAGGCAGCTCCAGCAGAAGAAACCCAGGGATGAGACAAGGCTTGCAAAAGTGAAGACTTGACAGTAGACCAGTTAGCTAGAACAGGGAGGGTAAGCAGCACCAGACAAAGCCAGGGGGACAGGGGCCTGGTCACGCACATTTTGTGTCCAGCGTGGGAAATGGTTTGCCCTGTTCCTCACCTTCCTCATGTCCCTTCTTTTCTTATTCCTTTCTTAAACTATTATGAAAATAACTCATGAGTTTAATTTAAAGAAAACTCAGTGACCCCTTCCTTCCTCCCTGCCTCATCTCTCTCCAAATCCATAGAGATAACCACAATCAAACTTGCTTGTGTATCTTCTCAGAACTATTTTACCAACACAGGCAAAACTATACAGCTTCTTCTAAAAATGATGGGCGGAGGAAGGGGAGATGGGATTCTCTACAACAACTAAGTTTTGTAACTTCATTTGCTTCACGTAACAATATAGAGACTTATTCGCATCAGCAGTAAGATGTACGCCAGTTTATTTAAGAGCTGCACAGTACTCCAATGTGTGATGTGACCATGATTTATTCACTCAATCCCTGATTGATTCCTTCTATTCTTTGTTGTGACAAACAATGTGGCAATGAACACTCATGTTCATTGTATCAATGTACATAAAGGCACATTTTGTGTACACATGTGAGTATATGGATACGGTAAATGCATTTTAACGAGAATTTGTTTGCAAAAAATATGCACATTTATAATTTTGATATACATTGCCTCATTCTCCTGAGATGTTTTTCCAGAGCCCTTTTACCATTAAAGTGCTCTAGGCATAGCTTATCACCAGGGGTCTAGAAACACGTTTGGCCACTGGAAAGAATATATTAGCTTCCTAACACAAAGGGAAGCTGCAAATTTAGGATCAATAAATATTTAATTAAATTTCTCTACACTATGTTACCTGTAGTGTTATTATTCATAAAAATTTCATTATATTTGAAAACAATTTATAGGTTATATATTTTGTTCATTTTGTAAGAATCCACAAGTATATATAAGCAACTACTGAGAAACAGCCTATCATAAATCAAATAGCCTGTTATAAATTAAATAGCCTATCATAAGAATTACTTATGACCAAGTCATTTCAAAAGCAAAATTATAAAAACCCTTTCAATATTTCAATATCAGCAAAAATTATACTAATTATGAACATGTGTGTCTTGAATATATTTGACCTGAGACCCGTGAAAGTTTAAAAATGGTCTTGATTGTCCCAACCATAAGGAAATTGCCTGTATCTTATCCCCTCGTCAGGCAAATTTTTTAAATTATTTCTTAGTTTTCTATTTATTTAATTATTTAATAAATTATGTATTTATTTAATTATTTATTTATTTGAGTATCTTTTTGTGTATTCATATGTCATTTTTCCCTTTTATTGCCTACTGAATTTTTATATTCCACATTCATTTTGCCACTGGATGTTAAGGGTGCATTTTTCTCAGTGTATCGCATCAGGAAGTGCCCAACGTTGATTTGTCCTATTACAGAGATGTTCACTTTCGTCACTGTGTTAAAGTGGTGACAGGCAAGTTTTTATTTTCCCTTCTCTAATTAACAATCACATTTACAGAGAGATTTGTTGAGACTATAAATATCTTACTCCTCATCAACTTTCACACACACCCATTTTAGCTTTTTTTTTTTTTTTGGCTGGGGCTGGTTTGAACCCACCACCTCTGGTATACGGGGCTGGTGCCCTACTCCTTTGAGCCACAGGCACCGCCCCATTTTAGCATTTCTTGATGATTCTTGCCTGTATCTATTACTAGGATGGTAGCAAAATGATGATTTTTCTAATACGACCATTTCTTCAGCATGTATTAGCTGACATTTTAAAGTGTGGACAAGCTGTCCTTTCTGTACATATGTATGTACTTGTACAAACCTATGGATCCTTATTACATTCAATTGCTTATAATCCACTACTGCTGTATATCTGGATACGTAGCGCCTCCAGATGTCTCCCATGTACTTTTGATAGGTCCCTGTTCTTTCTCACTTTTTGTTACAGCACCATCTGCCACTCTTGTTATGTACTTTCCCTGCCCTAGTACTTGAATCAGCCGTTTCTTCAAGAACCTCTGGTTCCTGTGAATAGACAACTTTTTTTAGAAACCAAACCAAGAATTATGTGTTAGAGCAAGCTCATCGCCACTAGAGTGTGAGTGCTTCGGGCCCCTTTGCTGGACAAAGTCAGAAGTACTGATATCCTGAGTTCTAAGCCCCCTTTGAGGTTTTTCTTGCTTTGCCCATTTCATTATTGTATCTCCTTTCTTCCACAATAAGAACTCTGACAGACAGTGTATATACTTCACTTAGTATATATTTTTTTCAGACCTAAAAATCATAGAAAAAAGTTTCAGAATTCTATCTTGCTACTCCAACTCTATTAAGTTCAATATGAGGTTATCTATTTATTTATGCACTTCCTTTTGCTGAAGACTTAGAGTCAAAATACTATGCTCAAAAATGACTTAGTTAATTTTTTTCCCTTCCCTGTGGCTGTTCTTATAAAATACACTTGGGTTCATTTATCTGTTCCTATTTCATTGCAGTCTCTCTCCCCACCCTCCATTATTCGAGGTTAGTTTGAATATGGAAAACACTAGCACACCTCCAAAATCCAAGAAGACATAAAAGGTTCAACTCACGTGAATGTTCCTTCTTCTCCCTTCGTCTCTCTCCACTCCTGCTTGCCTGTGTAAGTGGCCAACTTCAGGGGTCTCTAGTTATTCTTGTATTGCTTTTAAAAACAATGAACAGACACACATGTATTTTCTCATTTACCCTTCTTTCCTACATGAACGGTAGCACACCCTTCTGTATTTTGCTTTTTCTTCTTGATACTATATCTTGGAATTCACCCCATATGTGTTGCAACCCGAGAATCAAACCACAGCACAGCAGGCTGGGCGTCCTCCTGCACAGGGACCTTGCCTACGCGCCCAGTGTTTGGCAGACAAGGGGAGAGAAGTGCTGTGAAATGTACACACATACATGGTGTTCTGACCCATGAGAGATGCTACCACATCAGCCCCTTGTGAGGCTAACAGGTGTGTCTTGAGCCCAATATTCGAGGCTATTTATTAGAAATTTGGGGGCATACAAGGCACAAAATGAAAAGGTAACAGTTTCATGTTCTAATTAAACAAGCTGTTCATTGTTCAAGGAAGAAAGGTATCAGGCTGAAGGACAGGGGAGTACTAAGCTACAGATCAAAGACTACTTTAGGGAAAGTTAGAGTCTACAGGTCACAGTGCCCGTAGCTGCAGGATATCTGTGGGGGCAGCTGTCAGTTACTTTCTAGTTTTGTTTATATTGTGTCTCTGAGCTGCTGATCTCTATCTAGATATTTCTCACACTCTTTTATCATCTACTCTTTGGGACATTCCAACCCCCGTTTGCCACCGTAGGCATGCACTGCAGCAGAGGGAGGGGGCTGAAACTCAGGCCCATGACCCCCTCAAGATTTCAGGGGGTATGCCAGCCTACTCTAGCTTTCACCCTCACATATGAGTTGATAAAGATCTTCTGCATTCTTATTTACAGCTGCATAATAGTCTATTGGGTGGATGCATCATGGTTTATTCAACCAATTTCTTAGCATTTTGGTTATGCCTCATAATTTATAATACAAAATAATGCTGCAATGAATACCCTTGTACAGATGTATCATCATATTATTTGAGCTGTATCCTCAGAGTAAGTTCCTGAAAGAATTATCTGCGTCAAAGCATAAAAGCTTATGAAACTTGGTTAGAGGTTATCAGTCTCCGCTCCATAGGGGTGGCATTGCTTTGTATTCCCACCAGCAACGCATGAGAGCGATGACCCCAGCCTTTCATCTCCTGTTCTTCTTTTCCCAGAAATTACTGAACATAATTTTCACCTCTCATTCTTATTTAAAATGTTTGACAAGTTTTCCTTATAGCCAAATTCTATTTAGTATAGGCAAGAGAGCCTCTTTGCTCAATTCAAGAGAGTTGAGAAAAGGAGTTAAGTCAGGGGCTGGGAAATTCATTCCCAATTATGGAAGCTCTTCATGTCGAGTCAAGAAGTTTATATTTTATTCAATGGGAAGCCAATCAGAAGGGGTTTTTTTTAGAAAGGTAATACCATGGCTAGATCATGATAATGATCAGGAACATTCTGACAGCAAATAATAAACCATTTCACTGTCAATAGCTCAAAAAGAAAAAGTCGTGTAATTTTTTATTTCTTTTACAATAAGAAGTCACAATAACAAAAATATTGCTGTAATACCTTCTCAATTTTTCTCCTTGTCCCCTTCTGTTAAATATTACTGGTCCCTCCACTGTTTTTGAATGGGAATGTATAATTCCCAGCTGAGGGCCTTTGTACCAGAAGTTTCTCCCACTGCCTGTAGGGCCCTTACTCACTGCCTTTAGGACTTTGTGTCAATGTAACTTGCGCTACGATGCATCAGTACTTTCAGTATCTCTCATTCTTTTCTATTCTTTTTTTCCCTATAACATTTTATCACCCTCTAACACAGTGGTTCTCAACCTTCCTAATGCCGCAATTTATTTTCATTATTACAAAGGGGTCGCCACCCACAGGTTGAGAACCGCTGCTGTAACATATTATATATTTCAAATTTATGCTGTTTATTTTCTGATTTCCTCCTCCCACTACTAGTGAAACTGCCCCTACAAATTGATGAAGGGACGCCATGCAAGAGCTAGAGTGAGGGTCCCAAACCTTTGTGAAGAAACGGGCTTTGCTAAAAATGATAATAGTCACCACCCCCTGTTTACTTCAGGTGGTAATTATACAGATTCTTAACTTTCCCCACATAGCTGGTGGTTGGAAAGATTTTTAACTTTTCTCTGTAGATAACATCCTGCTTTGTAACCCTAAGAGTAGTTTCTAAGCTGTCTCCCAGGCCCTGTATTCCAGTGGATTGGCTCACCTTCCCAGACCAGGAGCCCATACCAAAAAAACTGACTCCACAGGAATTGTGACCCCAGCAGCTGAAGCAAAAGAAGATTTCCACACCCCTATGATTTTGCCCCAAACTTAGCCAATTAGGAAACCTAATTACTCAATCCCCTGCCTGTCAAACCATCCTTAAAAACCCTGTCTCCCAATTCTCAGGTAGGCATATTTGAGAAATCACCCCCATTTTTTCCAGTTAGCACTATGGAGAATAAACTCTCAGCTGTAAACCCTGCTGTCTCTGGGTCTTGGCTTCCTCTTGGGCATCGTGTACATGAACCTGGTTGGGCACCAACACTAGAATCTAAAGTCTAAAAATCTAATAATCTAAAAATTATTGATGATCTTTGATATATCTTTATATATAGCAGTGCTCAATCAGCATTTCCTGAATACATGAACATAGTCATGGGGTAGGTAGCTCCCCAGCTGGTTTCATGTCTAAACAACATTAAGGCACTGCGCTGGAATTTCTGATGCTCTTATCTTTGTCTCCATGATTGAGAGAAGCTTTGAGCATCAGATTCTTATATGGTAATGTCTAAAGCTGGAAGGGAAGGGTAAGAATAAGTGGAATTTTTTCCTCTCCCCAAGTTTAAAGTTCTACTAAGAGAGAAAATCTTAGGCTGGGCACGGTGGCTCATGCTTGTAATCCTAGCACTCTGGGAGGCCAAGGCGGGCGTATTGCTGAACTCACAAGTTCAAAACCATCCTCAGCCAGAGTAAGATCTTGTCTCTAAAAATAGCCGGGCATTGTGGCTGGCACCTGTAGTCCCAGCTACTTGGGAGGCTGAGGCAAGAAAATTGCTTAAGCCCAAGAGTTTGAGGTTGCTGTGAGCTGTGACACCACAGCACTGTACCAGGGGCAAGAAATTGAGACTCTTTCTAAAAAAAAAAAAAAAAAAAAAAAAAAAAAAGATAGAAAATCTTCCCCAGGAAGTAGATTTACCCCTAAGTTTCATTGACCAGAATTGGGCCACTTGCCTATTCCTAGATCAGTGACTGGTAGAGGGAAAAGAACGTGCTGGGAATGGCTGGGACCACTCAGAACTCGTCTCCTAAGGCTGGATATACTGCAAGTGGACAAAATTTTTAACTATCATGCTATTGAGGTTAAAAAGATGAGGAAGGATTTTTGCTGGGCAACCAATAGTGATTGCCACATCACCCTGGGTGTTATTTGAGGAACACAGAGAGGGTGGGGGAGTGGGGAGAGGCCAAGGACACTAGACTGTAAGGTCCAGGGGAGAGGTGGTAAAGGCCTTACCCAGGAAGCCTACTTGAGGCATGTTGCCCATAAAATCAGCTGAGCCCTTGTAGAGTTTTGTACGCTCTACTCTGTGTCAGATAATGCATTTCAAACAGGCATTCTCCAGTGTTAGGGGAATATCAGCTATGTGACCTTGCACAAGTTATTAACTGAGTCTCACATGGGTCAACTTGGCTCTAAGAGAAATGTTGTGAGCCTGACCATGATGTTGCTCAGAGAATTTTTCCAGATTTACTTCCAATCAACAGTTTGGGCCAAGAGCACGCTTTTCTTTAATTGACAATTACATATTCCTTTTAACACTACAGGAATCTGAGATCCTTTTAATAGATGGCATCGTAATTGCAATCTTTCTCTTAAACCACTTATTTTCAGAGGGACTGAGTGACTATATCAAGGACATCTGAGATAATCCAGTGAAAAAGATTAAATGTTTGACTTCCACACAGGTTAACAGCTGCCAAAAAAGTCTCAATTGGCAATAGATCAGGTAATTTGGAGTGGAGATCTTCCACGTGTACGGTGGAATGTATCTCCAGCTGTTAACTCCCGGGCGCTTGAGGCCAGCTGAGGACTTAACCTGGCTTCCTCTCATCAGGGCAGGTGCTACTCATGTTAGATGGGGTACAGTAGCAGCAACCAGGGCTGCAGAGCCAGCCAGACCCGTATTTAAATTCCAGCTCTATTGTTTATTTCCTTGTGATGCTGAGCTCTTAAATGAGGGCCCCCAAAAGATATTATGAACTTCTTATGAAATGATGAGTGATGACATCCAGGCTCACAGACACCCAGAAAGTGTGAGCTCTCTTCTCCCTCTGTGTCTTCCATGGACTTACTTTAACGTCCTAACAAAGCCCTGTTTTCTATGTATCTTCTCAGCCTCATAGTGGCCTCAGCCTAATACACCATAAACCATATATGAAGATTAGACCATCAGAGGAACAAAAGCCAAGAGAACAAAATTTTTTTCCAAGCCCACACCTGGTATTTTTTTCAAGACTCAAGAAGCACTGAGCCACCTGCTTCTGTATTATAAAAACAGTAATAAATGTGTTTGAACACCTACTGAGTGCCCAGACTTGGTATTGGATTTTGTGGGTGGTTCAAAGAGGTGTAAGATATGGTCCCTGCTTTCAAGGAACTTGAAATCCTCCTAAGAACCCCAAATATAATGAAAATCAGACAGCCTTAGTTTAAATTCCGGCCCTGCCACTTACTAACTCTGTACCTTAAATAGTCACTGAGCCTCTCTGCATCTCTACTTCCTTGCCTGTGAAACCAATACCTATATAATTAGGCTGCTGTGAGGTTTGAAAGCACTACATGTAAGGGACCTGATGCAGAGCAGGCACTCAGATAACCTGAATTCCTTCATCTTCAAACCACATAGTAGTTAAATTGTAAAACAGATCTATTACAAGACAGCCCGTTAATTCATTGCCAAGTGAAATGCTCCGAAATAAAGGTTCTTGGAGTTCAGTGGAAAGCAGGGCCATTCAGCTGAGGGAGGTGGGGTAGACTCCTGGATGAAGAAGTGAAGTAACTGGCATTTCAGGGACAGGCTGATTCTCTCAGATTCATCATAGGAGCCTTGGCCCTAAGTCCTTGTTCTGAACTAATGATAAGGAATAACAACTTGGGCACCCCAAGATAGAAATGGCATGTTGAAAACTAAGAAAGCAATTCAGATATCCTCTCAATGCTCAGACCACAGATACTATTTGTCCTCAACCTGTGCTCAATCCACCTGCCTCAATAGCCTTCCAGCTCATTATGAATGGTCTCTCCCACAGTGTGGGTAACTGGACCCCACTGGGTGATGACCAAGTGGAGCACAGCTATATGCCTGTGATAAAGAAAATGCTAATGGTAGACATGCAATTAGCAGTCTTCTAATATTTCCCATACTCCAGAGAAAATATTGCTTTTACCAAATACGTCCAGGGAAATTTACCTGCAGAAGAGGCTTTTAAAAACAGTGATCAGCACTTGTAAATTATATTATTATTCCAAATTATCAGGTCCTTCTTTTGTAGGAGAATCATGTAGCCCTTCCCTGCCAAGATTCTTTGTGGGTAAAGTATGGTGACATCCCATCAATTTTCGTGATTATGTGCCAGTTGTAGCCAATGGAATACGAGAGGATGCAGTGGACACCATATTAGAGCAGAAACATTAAGTGCATTTTGATAGTTAATTTGGCCTTATGTTCTTGGCTTTCCCATGAAAATAGCATACCTCAGAAGATTCTACTATCAGCTTGGGTTCCAGAATGAGAAAACTGGGTGGTCAAGCAGAGCTAAGCTATGACAGGTATAGTTACACATACCAATATGTCAGCAGATCTAGGAGCTAGAAATGTTTGTTATTATAGCCCACAGAGATGGCTGAGACCTGCATTAATTAACACTTGCTCTGTGCTGGCACTGTCCTAAGCATTTTACATGTGTACTCATATTTAATCCTTGCATTAATCATGCAATGCAGTGTTTCAGCCACAGTTCTCCATTGTAAACATCAGAAAATTGCTCTGTGTGCAAAAGGAAGTACAAAAGGAAGACTCCTGCTTCCAGCCAGGATGGAGGAGCAGAATCTGCATGTTCCCTCCCATCTAAAAGAACTGAAGACCCAGATAAAATTATAAAACGATGCTTCTTAAAATGTTAGACAATAAGCAATGAGGAGAGTGATCTCTGAGAGATGGAAACAAACATAAGGAACCCTGCAATTCACACAACTTAACCACCTGGAGGGTTTCCAGCCCATGGTGCAAAACAGCAGAAGCCAGGCAGACCTTATCAACCTCCTTAATTTGTGAATATGGAACTAAAAACAAAAAGGCCAAAGTGACAAAAATTTGCCTGACAGAATACTAGAAAGGAAGACGCTGCACACAGAGAGGAATATGGAGATTAGCAGAGAATCTCTCTTGAGAATTCAACTGAGTACAGATCAGCACATGCATGACGGGAAATTATTTAAGGACTATACAGAAAGGAAGGAAGGAAGGAAGGAAAGAAGGAAGGAAGGAAGGAAAGAAGGAAGGAAGGAAGGAAGGAAGGAAGGAAGGAAGGAAGGAAGGAAGGAAGGAAGGAAGGGTGAGTTACAGGGAACAGTCTGTGGAACTCACATAGGACAAGAAGAGGGGGCAAGTCTCACCAGCCTGAGTGAACACTGGGTGGAATACTTAGAAGGATCTTGCTTGATAGTGGAAAAAAATTGCCAGGCATGCAAAGAAATCTATGAATTGAAATGGACCCCCAAATGCCTATTACAATTAATAGGCAAGGACACTTTAAGAAAGTATCATGAATGTATTTCCTATGTTCAAGAAGCTAGAGGAAAAATTAAATATATTAAATAAATGCATAGAAGATATATGATGATAATAAGTGCCCCAACTTGAACTTTTGGACATATAATTATAATGTCTGGGATGAACACATTGGAAAGGGATGGCCATGGTGGCTCATGCCTGTAATCTTAATACCCTGGGAGGCTGAAGTAGGAGGATCATTTGAGCTCAGGAGTTCAAGATCAGCCTGAGCAAGACTGAAGTCCCGCCCCTGCTAAAAGTAGAAAAATGAGCCAGATGCTATGGCAGGAGCCTGTAGCCACAGCTACTTGGGAGGCTGAGGCAGGAGGATGGCTTGAACCCCGGAGTTAGAGATTGCTGTGAGCTAGGCTGATCCCATGGCACTCTAGCCAAAAAAGATTTTTAAAAATGTACAAAATAACAGTTATCTGTGGCCAACTTTAGGCAGCTATATATGTGCAGTTGGAGGTTTGTTTGTGTTTTTTTTCTTTTTTTGAGACAGAGTCCCACTCTGTTGCCCAGGCTAGAGCACCATGGCGAATGCCACCCCTGAGGTCTGGATGTGGCTGTAGTCAATTCTGTCCCCATCACAATTAATTCTTCTTCCTCTCTTGCTTTTTTTTGAATGGCTGGTTCCAGCTTCCCTAAAAGGGGAGTTCAAATTGGTCAAGTGGTCTGGAAGGAAGGCTAAAATAGTGAAGTGACAGGACGGGTGGGCTTTTTGTTTGTTTGGTTGGGTTTTGGTTTGTTTATTTGCTTTTGTCTCACTATGTTCCCAGGCTGGACTCAAACTCTTGGCCTAAAGCAATCTTCCCCATCACAGCCTACTGAAGAGCTGAGACTGCTGGCGCAATCTATTCCAGCTACTTAATTCACATAGGGGTTTATAAGAAAGACTGAATAACTCACAGAATGATGGAGATTGTTGAGAATTAGGCTATGGGTGGAGCTCTCACGAATATACCTATAACTACATTGCAGATCTGGCCTGGGAAGGGAGCTCCTGCCACCCCTGAGATCAGGAGCTCCACTCTTGCCGCTGACTCCAGGAAAGAGCTGCCTCTACTTCCTCACTCCAGCCAGAACAGATGCCAGGAACCTAGGGAGTTTTCTCAAGTAGCTCACTATTGGATCAGATTGGTGTGTCTCTTTAACAGATGCCAGATTACATCTGCATCCAGTGGGAAGGGAGGCCAGGAAAGGAAGGGGTTTTGTTTGATTTGACCAAAACTCAAAGATGAAGAGGGTTTTTAAGAGATTTTGGGAGTCATGACTGAGTGCTAGGCTTTTTTGCCAATTACTGGGAAGTGACTGCCTCCTACCCAGAGTCATGTGGTAGGGAATGCTCAGGAAAGGTGGTTCAGCTACTTGACATCCAAAAACTACAATTACCTCTAGAGCAGTGATTTTTAACCAGTATGCCATGGCACACTGGTGTGCTGTGAGAGGATCTTAGGTGTGCCATGAAAAACTTTAAAGAACATTAATTAAATTATTTTTGAAGGAAGTTCAAGGCATAGTAAGTATATATATTGTTTACTTTTTTTTTTTTTTTGATCAACATAATTTAAGTGTGCACAGAAGTTTAACTATCGGGTCAAATATGCTATGAGATAAAAAAAAAAAAAAAAGGCTGAAAAATACTGCTCTAGAGGAAGGTACTTTTATTAGTTCCATTCTATGGATTGGAAATTGAACTTCTCAGACATTTGACAACTTGTGCAAGACAACAGTTCAAAGAACAAACATTTGCAAATCCCTACATACATCGTATCTTTTAATCCTTACAACTTTATGTGATATATATTATTGCCCCCATTTTGTGTAAGAGAAAATGAAGATTATAGAAATTAATTGAAAAGCTAATAATTCTGTGGTTCGTACAATCTGGCCATAATCTGCCATACCCACCCTGCCACCTAATCCCAGTATACCAACAGAACAGAATTCTGCAGACCTCTGTGTTGGTGTATGTGCATGTTATGTGTATGTCCTTGACATCTTGCCAAACACCAAATTCAATGCTCACTAGATGAATCTGGGAGTCTCTGTCACCTTTCTTCTTAATACAGATTCAGTCAGGTGTTTTCCAGAGTCTTCCTGGGTCCTGAGAGCTCTGGGCCTGAACTAGCTCTATTTATCTAGGAAGTAAAGGGCAATGGGACAGGGAATAGGAAAGGCCTGGAATTTGCAGCCCTGTCAGTATGCAAATCATTTATTTATATGCAAATGATTCTAAGGAAATGGAGCTGGGGATCCCCAGATCAATCATTTTTGTCTCTTGTGAATGATGCCAATTATTTCTGGTACATACAACCCTCCCTGTTTTGTGGCTGGTTTGAAACAGTTTTGAGTACTTCATTTTGATGGGCTGACCCAAGCTAGACATTGATGAAGGAAACACCAAGACTCAACAATTCCACTCCTAAGAATAGATCCAAGAAAACAGCACAGATGCACCAGGGGACCTGTTCAAAACTGTTCATGGCACACTGTTTATAAAATAGCTCAAAACTAGAATCAATCCAAACATCCTTAGAAGCATGGAAGAGTAAATTGTGTTGTCAGGTTTCAAGGCAGCTACCTGTATCCTAAAATATGTCAGTATTTCAGGCAGCTGTTTACGTCCTCTGTTCTTGGGATGCTCCTGACTGAAGAATGACCAGACATCCTAAAGTAAGGCAAGTATGAAACAAAGTTTATTGAGGAAGAGACAGATAGGTTAACAGAGTAAGAAGGTTTATAGAGCAAGATACATTCTCAATAGACAGTGAATGGGCTCCTACTGTCAGAACAAAAGGAACAAGAGACAACGAGGCCATGGGTGTGGCCTGAGATTCTGTTTTATACTGCCTGGGTGTGCCCTGCCTCATAGGTCAGAGGTCACCTTGGAAACAGAGTCTTACTGTGCATGACAATCTCCCATGAGCCTCTCATAGGGCCCATGGGGCAGGAGAGTGGACCACAATGTAGATTTAAGCAAATGACATGATAATTAGTCTTAAGGTTATTCTGGGTGACCTTCAAAACTGTTGTACCTGTTGCTAGGCCCATGGGCTAAAGAGTCTTCTACTTCCTTTTGCAGTTGGCATGCTAAGTTCTGATTGGCAGATTGGTAGAGTGATCTCTCCTCCCAGGTGTTTGCAATCGCAGACAGGATTAAAGTGAGATGGAAGCCTTGGGGCCCTACTCTTCTCCTTTTTCCCTAGGACAGTCGGATTTATAGCTATCGACCAACACGTTTACCCAGTGAACTATTACAGAGCCATGAAAATGAGCTACAGTTAACATGCATCAGCATGGATGAATATATTATTTTTATTTCAGGTTAATTTGAGGGTACAAAGAAATAGGTTACAATGTTTATACTTCTTAGGTAAAGTCCCTCTTATAATTGTGTCCTGCCCCCAAGAGGTGTTCCATATACCCTAACATTGTGCCTGGTAAGTGGGAGCACACCCGTACCCCTCTCTCCTCCCCTTTTCCCCCTTCCTTGTTCCTCCACCCCCCACCTTGAATTGATTTGCCTTTTTTTCTTATGTGAGCATGTATTAGATCTTCTACTGGTTACATATTAGTATTGAATACATTGGATACTTGCTTCTCCATTCTTATGCTACATTAATAAGAAGAATGTGTTTCAACTCCATCCAGGTTAATACAAAAGATGTAAAGTCTCCACTTTTCATGGCTAAATAGTATTCCATGATATACATGTACCACAGCTTGTTAATCCATTCCTGGGTTGGTGGGCATTTAGGTTGTTTCTATATTTTGGCAATTGTAAATTGAGCTGCAATAAACAATTTAGTGCAAATGTCCTTATGATAAAATGATTTTTTTTTTCCTTCTCGGGAGATGCCTAGTAATGGGATTGAAAATTAAAGGAGAGATCTAATTTGAGTTCTTTGAGGATTCTTCATACTTCTTTCCAAAGAGGCTATATTAGTTTGCAATCCCACTAACAGTGTAAAAGTGTTCCCTTCTCTCCACATCCATCTTAGCATCTGCAGCTTTGAGACTTTGTGATATGGGCTATTCTCACTGGGATTAGGTGATATCTCAGGGTGGTTTGGATTTGCATTTCACTAATGATTAGAAATGATGAGATTTTTTTCAAATGTTTAGTCTCCATTTGCCTGTCTTCCTCAGAGAAAGTTCTGTTCATGTCTCTTGCCCAGTGATATATGGGATTGTTGGCTCCTTTTTTTTTTTTTTTTTTTTTTTTTGATTAATTTGATTTCTCTGTAGATTCCAGTTATCAGCCTTTTGTCAGATTCATACTATGCAAATATCTTTTCCCATTCTAAAGGCTGTCTTTTTGCTTTACTTGTTGTGTCCTTAGCTGTGCAGAAGCTTTTTTCAGCTTAATTGAGGCCCATTTATTTTTGTTGTGGTAGTGATGGCCACTGAAGTTTTCTTCATAATGTCTTTCTCTAGGCCAACACTATGAAGAGTTTTTCCCACATTTTCTTCTAAGATTTTTATAGTTTCATGTCTTATATTTAAATCTGTTACCCATCTTGAGTCAATTTTTGTAAGTGGTGAAAGATGTGGGTCCAGTTTCAGTCTTTTACTGTGATTATCCAATTCTTCCAGAACTATTTATTGAATAGGAATCCTTTCCCCTACTGTATGCTTTTGTTAGGTTTATCAAAGATCAGATGGCTATAAGAGACTTTTTTTCATCTATTGGTTTTCTATTCTGTTTCATATGTTTATACCTCTATTTTTATACCAATATCACGCTGTTTTGATCACTCTGGACTTGAAATATAACCTGAAGTCTGGCAGAGTGATGGGTTTTGTTTTGTTTTTATTGCTAAGAATTGCCTTGGCTATGTGGGTTTTTTCTAGTTCTGTACAAAGCAAAGTACAGTTCTTCGAAGTATGATGGTGGTATTCCAGTGAGGATTGCATTGAATCTGTAGATTGCTTTGGGTAAAATAGACATTTTAACAATGTTGATTCTTCCCAGCCAAGAGCGTGGTATATTCTTCCATTTGTTAATGTCTTCTGCTATTTCTTTTCTTAGAGTCTCATAATTCTCTTTGTAGAGATTCCTTCACCTTTTTTGTTAGGTATATTACTAGGTATTTCATTTCTTTGAAGCTATTATGAAGGGAACTATATCATTAATTTGCCTCTCAACTTGGCTATTTTTGGACATATACAAAGGTTACTGATTGGTGGGCATTTATTTTATACCCCAAGACATTATTCATTTTCTTGATCACTTCTAGGCATTTTGTGGTTGAGTCTCTGGGTTTTTCTAAGAATAAGATCGTATCATCAGCCAATAGAGAGAGTTTGAAGTCCTCTGCCCCCATTTCAATGCCCTTTAAATCCTTCTCTTGCCTGACTGCATTGGCCAGAACTTCCAGCACAATGTTGAGTAATACTGAATAACAGTGGTGATAGTGGACATCCATCTGGTTCCAGTTCTAAGAGGAAAACCTTTCAGTTTTACTCCAGTCAGTATGATATTAGCTGTGGGTTTATCAAAGATGGCTTCAATCAGCTTAAGAAATGTGCCACCTATGCCTCTTTTCTTAAATGTTCTTGTTAGAAAAGGATGCTGAATTTTATGAAATGCTTTTAATGCATGCATTGAGAAAATCTGTCGATCTTTGTTTTTTGCTTCTATTGATATGGCGAAATAAATTTATGGATTTGTGTATGTTAACAAGCTTTGCATCCCATGGATGAAGCCTACTTGATTATGATGTATAATTTTTTTTAATATGTAGCTGCAACCTATTAGCCAGGATTTTATTGAGTATTTTTGCATTGATAGTCATTAGTGAAGGTGGTCTCTAGTTCTCCTTTTTTAGTTAGGTCTTTTCCTGGTTTTGGAATCAGGGTGATGTATAGAATGTGTTAAGGCAAGGTTCCTTCCTTCTCAAAGTTTTAGAGTAGCTTCTGCTATATAGGTACAAGCTCATCTTTGAAGGTTTGATAGAATTTTCATGTGAAGCCATCTGGTCCAGGGCTTTTCCTTTTGTCAGAAGCTTTTTTATTATTTCTTCAATATTAGTACTTGATATTCATCTGTTCAAGAGATCAATTTCTTCCTGGTCAAGTCTAAGGAGATGATGTGATTTCAGGTATTGGTCCATTTCCTCCACCTTGTCAAATTTCTAGGCACAGAGTCTTTGGTAGTAGTCAGAAATAATCTTTTGTATTTCTGTGGTATCAATTATTATTTCCTCCTTTTTTTTCTGACTGAGGTTATTAAATATTTTACTTTTCTGTTTCTAGTTAATCTGGCCAATGATTTATTAATTTTATTTATCTTTTTGAAGAAGCAACTTTCAGTTTTATTACTTTTCTAAATGATTCTTTTGTTTTTTATTTCATTTATTTCTGGTTTAATTTTGGTTATTTGTTTTCTTCTGCTAGGTTTGAAATTGGATTGCTCTTCCTTTTTCCATTGCTTTCAGAAGATTCATTAGGTTGTTGAGATGCTCTCTTTCTGTTTTTCAGATGTAGGCATCTAATGTGATAAATTTCCTTCTTCAAACTGCTTTTGCAGTGTCCCAAGGTTTTGGTGGCTTGTGTCTTCATTGCTATTATGTTTAAGGAACTTAATCATTTTCTCTTTTTTTCTCTTCCTTGACCCAACTGTCATTTAGCATAAGGTTGTTTAGTTTCCATGCCTTTGTATGGGGATGAAAATTTTTGTTAGAGTTGCGTTCCACCTTTATTGCCCTGTGATCTGAAAAGGTACAAGGTGTAATTTCAATTCTTTTGATTTTGTTTAGATTTGATTTGTGCCCTAGGATATGAGCTATTTTGGAAAATGTTCCAAGGGCTGATGAGAAGAACGTACATTCCTTAGTTTTGGGATGGTGTATTCTGTATATGCGTATTAAGACCGTTTGGTCTAGAGTCACATTTAAGTCTCATGTATCTTTGTTTAGTTTCTGTTTAGATGATTTGTCTAGCTCTATAAAAGGTGTGCTAAAATTCCCATCTACTATGGTGTTATAGGATATCATATTGCTCATAGATGCTCAAACTCCCATCTATTATGGTGTTACAGGATATTATATTAACATCTATTTTAATGGGATGATAAATCATCTGGGATGATTTATGTTGGCTGCATAAATACTTAGAATTGAAATGTCCTCTTGTTTTATTGTTCCCCTCACCAATTATGAAGGACCATCTTTGTCTTTCTTGACTTTAGTTGCTTTAAAACCACTTGCATCTGAAAATAAGATTGCAAACCCTCCTTTCTTCTGATTTCCATTTGTCTGAAATATTGTTTTCCAACTTTTTACCCTGAGTTTTGTTTTGTCCTTTGAGGAAGGTATGTTTCCTGGAGGTAGCATATAGATGGCTTGTCCTTTTTTATCCAAGCAGCCAGCCTATGCCTTTTCATTAGTAAATTCAAACCATTTACATTCATTGAGAGACTTGATAAGTGTGTGGAGTTCTATTCATCTTATTTTGTGAAAGTCCATTGTTTAGTTTTTAAACTTTGCATCATTGTGGAAGCTAAGTTTTGTCCTTTAGTTTCTGGGTGTTTTCTTTGCTGGTGGCCCATTGTTATCAGTGTGGAGAATAGGTCTAAGTATTTCCTGTAAAGTTGGTCTTGCTGTGGTGAATTTCCTCAAGGTTTGCATATCAGTAAAAGATTTGACTTCTCCATCAATTTAAAGCTTAGCTTAGCAGGATGTAGACTTAAAATTGTTTTGTTTAAGAAAGTTAAAAGTAGATGACCATTCTCTTCTGGCTTGAAAAGTTTCGGCTGAGATGTCCTCTGTTGCCCTGATAGATCTGTCCCTGTGGGTCAATTGGCACTTACTCCTGGGTGCTTGCAGAATTTTCTCTTTTGTTTTGACTTTGGACAGGTTCATGACCGTGTGTCTTGATGATGCTCTAAGTTGAGATAACCTAGGTTTCAATATCCCTCAGAAAGGAGTGTGTTGAAATCTTCGGTGATACTTGGGAAATTTTCATTTATGATATCCTCCAATTGAGCTTCCATTCCTTCAGGATGGTCTTCTTCCCCTTCAGGGTTTCCTATAATTCATATGTTTGAATGCTTCATGAGGTCCCATAATTGAGCACATGTTCTGCTTTCTCTCTCTTCTTTACTGCTTCTTTAACTGCCTGTTTTAGATCAAGAGCTTTATCCTCTACCTCTGAGACTCTTTCTTTTCTGTGGTCTAATCTGTTATTGATTTCTACTGCATTTTTAAGTTCCCTGATTGACTCCTTCAATTCCTTAAGGTCTGCTATATCCTTTCTGTATTCTTCATATCTTTCATCCCTTATTTGGTTCTGCTTTTGGATTTCCTTTTGGTTATTTTTTACTTTCTCAGCAATTTCCTTCATTGTTTTCTTTTTCTTTTTCTTTTCTTTTCTTTCTTTTTTTTTTTTTTTTTTTGACAGAGTCTTATTATGTCACACTCGGTACAGTGGCATAGCAACAAAGCTCATAGCAACCTCAAACTCTTGGGCTTAAGTGATTCTCTTTCCTCAGCCTCCCAAGTAGCTGGGACTACAAGCACCTGCTATAATGCCCAGCTGTTTTTTTTGTTGCAGTTGTCATTGTTGTTTAGCTTGCCTGGGCCAGATTCAAACCCTCCTGCCTCAGTGTGTGTGGCTGGCACCCTAACCACTGAGCTACGGGCACTGTTTTCACCATCCACATTTTAAATCCCCTTTCTGTCATTTCCCCCATTCCTTTATAGATGGAATCCTCTGTGGCAGCTATCGCATGATCATTTGGGTGGGAGGGTGGGGTTGCTCTGTTCTGGTTTTTCATGTTGCCAGAATTTTTCTGTTGGTTCCTCATCATGAGTATTTTCTTCTTGTCCACTTCCTTCCCCTATGTTTTCCTTTTACTTTCTCTTTTTCTTTACATGACCTTGTCTCTGTGCTTAGGTGTTGAAGTGTCCTTTTGCACAGGGCCATAAGGAATAGAAGAGTGAAGAGCAAGAAGGGAGTAAAGAGAGAAAAAGAAAAAAAGAAAAAAAAAGAAGGGGGTAAAAGGAAAGTTGACAAAAAGAGGAAAAGAAAAGAAAGAGAGAAACAAGGGTAGTAGTGGTGCTCAAGAGGGTGCTTTGACTGACACCCACAACTCCTGGCCTCTAAGGGAGCTCAGATGCATGGGTCACTCAGCCTAGGCAGAAAGAAAACCCACACCTCCATTAAAAAGACAAAAAAGAAAGAAAGAAAGCAGTATGTCAGAGTGGGGACCTACGAGTAGCATCCTTCCAAAGGCCAAAGCTAGAAGGACACCCTAGGCCAGGGGATCAAGGTCTCCCTGAGCCAGGCCAGTAGCATGGCCTCCCAGCCCAGGCCTCAGAGTGAGACTCTGTCCCATAAATGTAGTACATGTTGACAAAGAATAAAACAAAAAGAAAAATAATAATGAAAGTACACAGAGAAAATTGAAAATAAAATTGTATAAGATGTAAAAAAAAAAAAAAGGAGGCATATCTTAGTTATTATTTCAGATGTTTATATAGGAAAGGTAAGAAAAGTAGAAAAATCTTTACAAAAAAAGAGAAAAGGAGAAAAACAGAAAGAACAGAAGGAATAAAAGGAGTAGAAAAACCATAGCAAAAATGGAGCCCCTATTATTGAAGAAAATAAAAATACAACAAAATGAAAGAAAACAAATCCTAAGGGGAAAAAAAAAAAAGAATAGAATAAGCAGAAAAACTGTAGCAGAAATGGAGCCATTACTATTGATGCTAGAAACAATGAAATATTAAAAGTACAGGCTTGGCGCCTGTAGCACAGTGGTTATGGCGCCAGCCACATGCACCAAAGCTGGTGGGTTTGAACCTGGCCTGAGCCAGCTAAACAATAATAACAACTGCAACAAAAAATAGCTGGGCATTTTAGCAGATGCCTGTTGTTCCAGCTACTAGGAAGGCTGAGGCAAGAGAATTGCTTAAGCCCAAGAGTTTGAGGTTGCTGTAAGCTGTGTTGCCACGGTCCTCTACTGAGGGTGACATAGTGAGACAGAGGCAAAAAAGAAAGAAGGAAAGAAATATTTAAAATACAAGAACAAAACAAACAAATAAACCTGAGGGAAAAATTTTTGAAAAAATGAAAACACACACGTTGCAATATGTTGCCTGGACAATAAGTGATGTTCTAGGGTTAGGAGATGCTAATCACAATGCTCATACAACTCTAAAAGATGGGGGTTGGAAAGCACTTTCTGGTAGCCAAGGTGACCTCATCCCATCTTCCTGATTTATTTGTCCCCAATCCTCAGAGGGTTAGGAGCCTGAAGCTCCAGTCAGCCTACCTAAGAAATGTGCCTCAACCTTTCTAATCAGTGCCCCTTGGCCACAAAATGGCTTTTCCAGAAAAGCAGGTTTTGCTTGAGTCCCCCAAAGGTGGCTGCCTGGCTTAGCATGTACACTAGAAACAGCCTGGAACTAGGACCCTGCAGGTTGTTTCTCCAGGCAGCTCTTCCACAATGGTGGTGCCTTGCCAGCAGGGAATGATGAGAGCTCCCCTCAAAGTGTTGGCTCATTCTCGGCCATTGGGTACTGTTTAAGATCACTCCCTCTCCCAAACTCTCCCAAGGTAGTGGTGGCAAATACACAGGTCCAAACAAAAACTGCCAGAGTGGCCTTCTCTGTCTGAAATCCACCACCAAACTGCCAGCTCACAATCACTCGCCTTCTGTGCTGGTTCTCCACTGCTTCTGACCTCTTTCTTGGCTCCTGGAGTCTCCTGCTGTCTCCTTGCTTCCCTAAAGTGATGCCTCCAGGCAGGGCTTTCCCCTTTCTCCCGGATCTCACCACCTGTGGCTGCAAAAGAAATGCCTCTAGACCACCATCTTATTTCACTTCCCTGATGAATATTATTTAAATGGCAAGTTCTAGAAAATAATATACAATATAGTATCTTTTAATAAAGTTAAAAAATCAAGTGAAACTAAATAAATGCCATATATATGTGTATATACTTAAATATGACCCAAGGAAATAATGGACCATAATAATTAGAATAGTGATTTTGGGTGAAGGGGAGGCAAGAAGATGGGTCAGATAGGAAGAACATGGGATAATGTGGGTGTTGAAAATGTTCTAGGTCTTGGGTAGGGTGGTGGGTTTGGGGATGTTCATTATATTATAAATAAGGACCAATACTGTGAACTAAAATAAAAGCTTAAGCCCCCCCACCAGCTGATTGAATGGACCCCCTCTTGGCCAAGGGAATACCCTAAAATTGAGTTACTGGCCTTGAGAAGGGAGGTCAGACATGCCTCATTATGCCCCCTCTTCCTGGAGATGTTCTTTGTAACTCCTTAACAGGCCCTAAGGCTGTGCAAGACAAAGCTTAAACTGTCCTGTGGGTCCTCAGTATATATAACAAATCTCTTGTGTCTGAGTATATTTCCAATGGCTAGTCTTTGATTAACAAACTTCCTTATCTTAAAACATTGCAAGCCTTTAGACAAAGTTTCATTTCTTTAACCAATCACAAATCAAAGAGTCTTTAAACCCACCTATAATCTATAGCTTCTCCCACCCCCGCCTTGAGGTGTCCCACCTTTTTTGGTCTAACCAATGTAAGCCTTCCATGAATTGGCTTACAACTTTATGTGTAATTCCTGAAATGTATACAACTAAAGCTAATCACAGTGAGTCCACTTACACTGCCTGAAAAGCTAAATTGTAACCCAATCACAGTGAGTCCACTTACTCAAGGCATCTTGGGTGTGGCTCTGGACCATGGTCCTCAAATTTGGCTCAGTGTAAACCTCTTTAAATTATTTTACAGAGTTTGTCTTCTTTTCCTTTGACAATATATAAGGGCCATGCTCAGGCTTATGTTGACAATGTGTCATGACCGAGGACTATGATTAATTCAATTCTGATCATTCAATACCTTAAATGGAAGAGAGAGGGGAATCATTGGATCCAGGCTTCCTTCCTTCCAACCTTTGTCTCGCCTTCCTTCTGCTTTGCCTTTAATCATTTATCCATTTACTGGATGTCTACTGTGTACCATGCCCTAGGCTGGGTGCTGGGAGCACTAGGATGAATCAGACACAGTCCTGCCTCAAAGTGTCACTGTCTGATGCAGAAGTCTGACAATTCCCAGAAGGTATACAAAGTGCTGTGACAGATGTAAAGCAAGAAGTTGTAGGAGTGCTCCAAGAAGGACTGGGCTACTTAGTAAGACTGCGAAGCTTTCTGCTTTCATTAATTAGCAAGAAGAAAATGTAGATGGGGGTACAAAGGCTATAAGGATAAAAAAGACAGCTTTGCCCTTGAAGTGCCTATATCTTGAAGTGAGTGACAAGAAATGAAAGCACAGCAACACAGATTTAGGGCTGTGACAGAGGGAAGCTCAGGCCTGAGGATGCACACGGGAAGTCGTCATGATGAACCTGAGGTGCCACAAAGGCTTCCTGGAGCATATGAAATGCATACAGGCAAAAAGGGAGGTGAAGGATGATTGGACTTCTCTGAGGAAAGTCTGTACCAGGGAGAAAGGGAATTAAGTGCAAAGGCCTATGTCAGGAAAAAAGAGCTTGGCATACTGGACAAGCTCAGAGGGCCCCAGTGTGGCCAGGCCTGGAGCATAGATGCAGGGAGGTAAAACTAATGGAGTGAGAAGGAGCCAGATCCCATTAAGGAGCATGCAAACTATCCTGAGGGCCATGAGGTACCTCTGAAGGGAATGGTGATGCGATCTTTCTAAGAGGTTTAGGGTTTAGGTTTAGTCCAGGTTAGGATTTGCAAAAAGGAGAGAAGGCCAGTCAAGGGATCAAGAAAAGGCTTTATTAGAAGAGAAAGAGCAGAGTGAAGTCTGTAGCTCATCGTTTCAAGAGTCCTTTATTGGTGTAGTTGGAATTCAGGTGGGAGCTCTGAGAGATGAGGGAAGTCATCTTTGTTTCTGCAGAGTGAATGATGCTGTGTCAGGGATTGAGCTTTGAATTAATCCCTTCCACAAAGGTGTTAATCTTGCACAAGGACCTTATCTCTAGTGTCAGCCAGGACCAGGGTAGGAGACTGCTTGCTTATTCTGATGTGTCCCAGAAACACTGTCCTTGAAGCATTCCATGAGTGTGGGGAGAGGGTTACTATAACCTGCTTTCTGTCACTAGCTATCCTGCTTTCTGTCACTAGCTGTCCTGCCAAGACAGCTATCCTCTTGTCAGGGTCAAGAGGATTTACAGTGGGTAGGGGAAGGAGGTTGTTGTGGTCATTAAGTTTTGTTTCTGGACTGCTTTCTATCACTGTCTCCCCAAATGGCCGTACTCTTATTAGGGACATGAGGATTTCTTCCCTCTCAGTTTCCTTTATGAAGACAGCCCTGGCAATAGAGTAGTACAGAGGAGGTTACTGCAAAAAGAGACAGTGGTGTCTGAACTGTAGAGAGGAACAGGGTCCAAGAGCTGAGCACCCAATGGGCTGCACCACTCTACAGGCTGGGCTCAAACATGGCCGCTCACACTGGGCCCGCAAATGACCTCACACACCACTGTCCTGGTGTGCACTTCCTCGGAGAAAGCTTTAAGTTCTAAAATGTCTTAGAACTGAGGGGGTTTTCTCAACTTCTGTAAGACCATGGTTAATACTTTTACAAGACAGAGGAATCCAAGATTTTGGTAGCTAAACAGTACTAAGTAGATTGTGAACCAATCCCTGTGGGGACAGAGGCAGGAAGAGGGGGAATTCACAGCTTTGTTATATAAAAAGAGGTCTGGACCCCTGACTGCAACAACCCCCTACTGAACCCTACTAACCCCAGCCCAAAATTCCAAGAATGCTGTAGAACTTGATCTGTGCTGAGAAGTAGAAGGAAACAGTTTATTGTGCACTTACTATATAACAAGCTTCAGCACGTTGACTGTACTCCAAGGGAATACTTTTGTATCTATTTTACAAATGAGAAAGCTAAGACCCAAGGAGACTGAACTGAGATTTAATCCCCTTGTTGCCTATGCCTGTGCAATATTGTGAATTCTTCAGAGTGATACTCTGGCTAGTTCTTTTAGAGTTTATTTTTAGAATCACTCTTGGACAGTTAAGAATATCTTGTATTAGTTATATGTTGTGCATAGTAAATTACTGCAACATTTAGCAGCTTCAAAGATCAAACATTCATTATCTTAGAATTTCCATAGGTCAGAAATCTGCTTAGTCAGGTTCCCCTGAATAAAGTTCTCTCATGAAGTTGCAGTCAAGGCACTGGGCAGGACTGCAGTCTCAGCTGGGATGGGGGAAGATCTGCTTCCAAGTTCACTCACATGGTTGTTGACAGGCCTCAGCCTCTCACCACATGGGTCATTCTCTACAGGGCTATCTCAGAACAGGCAGCTGGCTTCCCCTAGGGAGGAGAGAGAGAGAAAAAACATGAACAGGAACTCAAATCAGAAGCCACAGTCTTTTTAACCTAATCTTGGAAGGACTGTCTCACCACTTCCACTGTATTCTGTTTGTGAGAAGCAAGTCAGTAAGTCCACCCCACAAGTTGGCTGGGATACTTGGGGGCCATCTAGAGGTGGCCCATCTCAATCTAAACAGTTTTAATAGCCAGGCTATCCTGGCTTCTCCCAAAGTGGAAAGTTGTTTCCTCTGTTATCCAGATGCTGGAGGATTTGGGAGCCTACAGAGACACTTAAGGGGGCCCCTGTGTCCACTCCTTTGTGCCTGAGGCATAGTCTTATTTGGAAAGGCCAGTGTGCAGAACCTATTTAGGGCCCCAAAGGGAGGGGGACATTCTCAGATTGTGACCTCTGATCCCTACTCCCCTTGATCTTGATGTTGATGTGATGTTTCCTGGCAAGGAGGGGAAACAATGGGCATCCTCGGCTGTACCCCTCACCCTGTCAGCCAGATTGGATTTGGGTCAGGTAAGGAACCATCAGCATGAACATCTACTTTAAACTTCCCTTTGCTTATGACCTTCTTTCCTCAAATTTTCTTTTCTTGCTTCCCGATCATGCCCATAACCCCCATAATAGTTCCCAGAACAAATTCTTCAGTTTGATGATGGAGGTAAAGACAGGAAAGATAGCAAGTGTGAATGTGGGTTAGCACTGCCACTAAGGCAGTTCAAATCACATTCTCTGTACTTGGCCACTATCCTGTGCTGGTGCAGGACATCAGAGACAGATGAGATACAGGTACTTGTCCCCAAGGGGGCTCACAGTTTCAGGAGGCAGACAGACAATGCTGAAACATTAGAATAAGTGCCATAAGTACCATCATGGCTATCCTCGTTCATAAAGCTCATCTTCTGCCTGAACTATTACCGTAGCTCCCAAGCTGGTTTTTCACCATATAGCCATCCACTCTGCTACTGAGAGATCTTTCTGGAATCCAAATCTGATAAAGTCACTACCTTGGTTAAAAGGCTCCCCAATGTTCTTGAAGGAAGGCCAAGCTCTTTAGTTTGTCCCCAAGGCCCTAGGCCACTATTCATCCCCCCAGCTCTATCTTACCCCTCTGTGCAGTTCCAGGGACACCATAGGCTGTGTAGGTTTCTACCCAGGTAACCACACAGTCCCCTGGCCTCAGAGGGCTAATTCACATCCACTTACAAACATCTCCAGATTGCCCTTCCCAGTCTGGGAAATTAGCCTCAGAGCCTCTAAAAACATTTCCCTTACACCTTCTGGGTCCCTCCCAAAATTGAGCACTTTTCATGTAGACTCTGCCTGGTGCCTGGCACAGAGAGGGACTGGGTCGGTATATGACTGTGGAAAGGACCTAAAGACAACTCTGGAGCACAGAAGTGGGCACCTGGACCAGGTACCTTCACTTTCCCCAAGGAGCACAGATAACAGAATCACCCTTCCTGCCTCTGCTTTGGCCACGCCTGCTCCCTTCTCTCCCCGCTCAGGCTCTCAATGAAGCTCGATAAGGCTCTGCTCCTCGGGAGGGCAGGAAAGCTCCGTGGAGCAGGTGTGGTATGTCATTGGGCTGTAAAAGATGAGTTGGAGCCTGATATCGATAATAAAGTATGGATTTGTGTGTGAGGAAGGGGATGTTAAACCATCCTCCTTCTCTCGGGTGCTATTTCCCACGTGCGTTGAGAAAAGGCACCGAAGCTGCCCAGTGACTGTGGATGTCTCCTCCCGCTCAGGGGCACCCACCCCAGCGCTGCAGGCGCGCTTGAATGAATGGGAGAGGACCCGAGCGCAGGAATGAGTGCGAGAGCTAGGCAGCGCGCGGGAGAGCGGGCGGGAGAGTGAATGGCTACCGCGTCTCCGCCTCAGCAGGGGGCGCGGGCTCCGGCTCCACTTCCCTCTCCCGCCAGCTGGTGGCCTAGAGAAGGTGGCGGCGCCGGCAGCGGCCCGAGCTGGGACGGCCGGGGCGCGGGATGGTGGGGGAAGGGGCGTTCCCGGCGACCGCGCCTTCCGCGGCTATTGGATTAGTGGCCTTCAGGGATGAGCTCAGCCAGATCGGCTTTCAGCTGCAGCCTCCGGGCCGGCCGGGAAGGCGGGGAGCGGGCGGCGGCGAAGGAGGAGGGGGAGGCGGAGGCGGCTGCAGCATCCAGAGCTGGCCGCGGCGGCCGGCGCGACCCGCGCACAAAGGCACCCAGCCTCTGGGGAGGACGATGAACGCACCGCAGCTCCGGCCGGTGCAGCTATCACTGCGTGCGCCTAGGGCGCTGAGAAAGATGCCGGGCTCACTGGGGACCGGCGGCCGAGGCGCGGCCGGTGCGCCCTGAGCGCGAGATTCGCCGCCCTCTGGGTCAGGAGCCAGGCTTCGGAGCAGCTAGAGCGCGGGCCTCTGCGCGCCCCCAGGATCGGTGCAATAAGGCGCTTCCCCACTCCCGGCCCGTCCCCCCCGCGTCCTCTCGTCTCGCCTGAGCGCCAACTTCACCAAGAACGCTCTTAACTCTAGGCCATCCTGCCTGGCAGAGGGGGCGCTGCTGCCGGGCATCAGCCTTGAGGACGCGCCCCTGGCCCTGGGGAGGAAGCCGGCATCTGCGGGGTCGCTCGGGCGCCCCAGACTGGGCGGCGGCGGCAGCAGAAGCCTCTCCCGGGAGTCCAGGACCTGCCAGCGCTGGGGATTCTTCCCGGGCAGGCGCTTGCCCTCTCGTTTATGGTGAGTACTCTCCTGCTTCTGGTGAGGGGCGCCCTGTGGCGCGCAGGGGTCGGGAGCTGAGATCTGGCGGCATGGACTTGACGCGGGCCGGCACTCGTCACAGCGGGCGCTCCAGAAGGGGGTCAGGTCGTCATCCCCGGGAATTCCTCTCTGCAGATTGTGGCAGTTCGAGCTGATTAATTCTCACACAGTCCTGGGGCATTTGGGGGCCAGCCTCTGGTACGCTGGGTTGAAAACTGCAGGTTCTGGAGACCGCACGAAAACCTGCCTTCCGACTCACCTCACCTAGGTTTGAGTCCAAGATCCGTCAAGCACTGGCTGGGTGATCTTGGGCAAGGCTCCAAACCTCAGTTTCCTCAGCTGTAGGATGGGAATGACAATGGTGCACGTTTCATAGAGGTATTGGGAGGATCTATGGGATGATGTTTGTATGTAAACCTGTGCCTGGCGTGTAGGAAACAATCAAACGTTAGGTAGTCATTAGCTTTGAGAGCTCAAGCATGCCACCCAACTTTCTGGAGCTGCAGCACTACCTCGTCTGTGTAATGGGAACGATAATTCTTGGGGCATCTATCTGTTCGTTGAGGGCGTAGAGTGGTGGAAGGAAAGCTCCTGGCACGCAGTAGGCACTAGTGAGTGGTGGCTGTTACCATTTATTCCTGACGCTAGGGCAGCAGGGCTGTCGCCTGGCTCCAGAGCTCAGGGGCCAGTTCCCGGCTTTGCTTGGAGGCAAACTTGGCAGGGCTCCTTCAGAGAGAGTTGAGAGCTCTGGGAGTCCTGGGCGCGGGGCTGTAGGAAGGAGGGAGGAGACCAGAGCCTCGAGCGCGGCGAATGTGTCGGCCCTGGTTGCGCTGTATGCGCCAGGGGCTTGGAGCCAGGAGAGGACGCCGAGCCCCGACTTCTAACTGGCGGGAGAAGCTGGAGGTGTGGCTGCTCCCTCCAGGGCTAGGCGTGGGCTGCTGCCGACAGGAAGAGAGAGGAGGACACTTTTTGTACCGCCGTCGCGAGGAGGTGGGGAGGTCTCAGCTCTGGAGTCAGGCTCGGATTCGAATTCTGCCTGCACCACCATACCATGGTGTGACCTTGGGCAAGTTCTGTAACCTCTCCCGCCTGTTTTCTCTTCTGCGCATCACCCTCCCTCTTGGGGGGTGGTTTGGGGGTCAAGATGGGAGTTCTGTCCTTTCTAGGAATCTGAGTCCCTATCCTCCCACCCACCTCCTGCATCCCTCCACACCACAGCACCCTGCAATTTGGTAAGCCTAAATCTGGAAGGAATGAAATGTGTTAAGTAAATGATCAAAACATGCTTTACCCAAGGGCATATTCCTGCTAGACACCTACCCTCTGATTCCATTTTTAAAACTTCCTTTAAAAATGGTAATAAAGCCAGCTTTGGCAAATGACAAACAAAATTCAACTTACCATTCTCCTCAAAATATCTCTCCATGGTTAGTATTTCTCATTTACTTTAAAAACAGATACATTCGATGATAGTAAAACAAAATCTGCAGGGAAAAGAAATTGCCATAAACATTTAAAAGACATAGATAAACTGGGGAGAGAATAGCCATTCTTATCAACACCTGCTCATCTATCTAGATATGCAAAGCAAAAAATCAAATGGACAAAGGCTACGGAACAGTTCACACACACACACCACAAAACTAATATGACACTGAAACATATGACAAGATGACCTAGTTCACTAAGAAAAATGCAGGTTAAAACAAGATTCAGTTTTTTGTGTATCAAATTAGTAAGTAGTGATAACTTTATCACAAGCACCTTTTAAAAATGTAAATAGATCAAATTCTTTCCTAGCTTAGGCCCTCCTTAAGACTGCCCTGGAGTAAAATCCGGGCCTTCTTCCTCTGGTTATTACCCCTTCAGCCCTCCTGGGTCAGTTTGCCCTCTCATCACCCTGTAGCCCCCTGGCCTTCTCGGTTTCCATCCAGACTCCAAGGGCTTCGTGACTCGCTGTTCCCCTCCCTGGAATACTTTTCCCCCTTGCTTTTCATAGGACTGGAAACTTCTTGTCATTTATGTAGGCCTGTCCTTGGTGGCTTCATTTCTACACCAGAAAGTGGCCGAGGCTGAGGCCAGTGCAGAGTTCTTTGCCCTTTGGGGGAAAGGACCCAGTACAGCTCACCATAAAGGAGTTAGTTAATTTTTCCTGAGATGCCTGCTCTATTGTGAAATATCCAGGCTCTTGAAAGGGCCCTTCTCTGTTGATACTGGAACAAAGGGTCTCAGGCAGTCCCCCAGCTGATATAGAAAATCAGGGGGTGATATAGAACCTACATTGAGGTCACCAGCATTCTCTCCCTTCTAGTCATTTTTATTTTTTTATTTTGTTATTATTATTATTTTGAGATAGAGTCTTACTATTTTGCCCTTGGTAGAGTAGAGTGCTGTGGCATCACAGCTCACAGCAACCTCAAACTCTTGGGCTTAAGCGATTCTCTTGCCTCAGCCTCCCAAGTAGCTGGGACTACACCCAGCTATTTTTGTTGTTGTAGTTGTCATTGTTGTTTGGCAGGCCCTGGCCGGGTTTGAACCTGCCAGCTCCAGTGTATGTGGCTAGTGTCCTAGTCACTGAGCTAGCTACAGGTGCCGAGCCATTTTTAAAATATAGGTAAATAGTGTGTGCACCTAACCTATGTGAACATGACTATACATACTTTGTGAAAAAGATGAACAATAAAAAACTTTAAAACTGGTAACATATTTTTAATAAAACATGTTCCCTACATAATCCAACTGGTTTATCTGCTGCTATTCAGCTCAAGAGAGAGAGATATGGGCTCGGCGCCTATAGCTCAGTGGTTAGGGTGCTGCCCACATACACCGGGGCTGGCAGGTTCAAATCCGGCCCGGGCCTGCTAAACAACAATGACAACTGCAACAAAAAAATAGCCCGGTGTTGTGGTGGGCACCTGTAGTCCCAGCTACTTGGGTGGCAGAGGCAAGAGAATCACTTAAACCCAAGAGTTTGAGATTGCTATGAGCCGTGATGCCACGGCACTCTACCAAGGGCGAGGTAGTGAGACTCTGTTTCAAAAAAAGAAAAGAAGAAGAAATAGAGATATGTACTGAAGCTGCAGGAAAAACAGTTGCCCGTGCTGTGGAGCATTCTTTTTAGGAAAGGGAATGGCACAGCCCAAACCAGTTATCTTGAACTTTGTGAACATTTAGAACTTTCCAGGGCAGTATTGATTGCATGTGACTTTGGCTTCACACATTGAGTTTAGTACTCCCCATTTAAAATGTATACTTTAATTATGAAACGATGTCTGTTGTGAAAAAACCCAAACCACACAGCAGATAGAGTGGATTTTCCTTCTTCAATCTGATAGGCTCTTCCTAAGGCTGGGAGAGGTAGCAGGTACAAAGCTGGGTGCTAGTGTTGGAGATAGAGGTTGCTTGGGCACTGGCTCCCCCAGCAAGAAACACACATGTGGTACAGGAGACATTGGCAGAGATTGACGTGTAGGACAAGAACCCAGCAGGATGGAGGGGTTCCTAGCCCTGATTTGCCCAGGAGGGGAGTGAGGGAGTGTCACCAGGCTCCCAGGATGCTGTGTTGTGAACAGGACATCTCGACTTGTGGAGAGTCTGGCAGGACTGATCTGAGTTGCGCTGTAGTGAGAGACTGAGTGTAGGAGAAATGAGCAAGTCTCTGAGGCCCTTGGGTGTCAGGTTAAGGTGTGGAGCTTCTCTCTATAGAAGCTGCTTGGAGGGTTGAAGAGCAGATGGACAGTTTGGTTAGATTCGCCCCTTGGCAGCATGGAGGGTGGGCTGGGGGCAAGGACTAGAGTCAGGGAGGCCAGATAGAGACTGTTGCAGTAATCCAGGCAAGGTCTGAATGAAGGAAAAGCTGAAGGCATTGAGTGAAGGAGATGAAGAGACAGGGGTCCCACGGCAAAAATAGAGACATGCAGAGAGGACCCTGTTAGGCAGGACACGGAAGGGGCTGGGCTTAACCCAGCCTGTGCAGATTCTGAGATGCTAGTGGACCACAGATGTCCCACAGGGCTGAATGTGGCTGTGCCCACAGTGTGCTTATAATGGAACGAGGCCTCCAGAGCTTTACAAGGTCATTTGAAGGAGCACCCAGTCTAGGCTGGGTGGAGGCTTCCAGTAGGTCCATCTGGTGCTGAGGAGAGAAGGCAGGCCTGGAGGCTCTGGGGGTGCCCCACTAATGGGGCAGGCAGGTAGATCCCAGAGCCAGGAGGGCGGAGGAAAGCTGCCGTGGCTACCTCTACACCTCCATGTGTTGAGAGAGAGGCCATAGCAGTGTCAAAGTCACTCACCTGCTTTTAATGCTGCAAAATGTCATTTATGGTGAACTGGAGCTCTGCTTTCTCCAGAAGTGAGTGGGGCTTAGCCCAGTTGTCCAGGACTGGGCTAGTGGCATTCTATGAAATAGTCAAGTCACACAGATTTCTGGAGCCTCTCCCCTCTCTCTCAAGATCTCCTTTTTGCCTCCTTTCCACTCTTTCTGTCTCTTTTCCTCCCTGGTATCTCAAAAATGCTCTCAGATATAACTTAGGCTTAACAGAAGGACCTTCAGAAATCCCAGTAGGTCCCTGTTAAGGTCTAGATTAGATCAAGCCTGGGGCACCAATAGTTCTGCTCTTCTGTCAGGCATTCTCTTTTCAGTTAGTTATACCAAGTGGGGAAGGTTCATCTTGGGAGGGAAAGGAGAAGTTGGAAGTGAAGATTATTGTCTCTTCTTCATGGCTTCCCCCAGAGGGTCCCATTAAGTGGCACCCTCCTCTCTCCCCCCTTCATGCTTTGCCTCAGTTCAGGGAGGTGAACTGTCCTGCAGAACAAGCCACATGTGCCTGGGACAGCCTTCTGGGCACAGGGCAGCGGTGGAGGCCAGGTCTGCCAGGACTGCACGTGGCCTCACTGGCTCAGACGTGTGTCTCTTTCAAATGACCTTGCAGAGGTTGCTGGCCGTGTCACTGGCTGGCAAACCTCCTTCATCACATCCCCTGCTCTCCTTGCTGGCTGACAGTTGAGCTTCCACCTTGGGGGCCCCTGGCTCTGTCACGTGTGGGAGGATTCCCATGGAAATCCCAGAAAGAGGAGAGGCTCAGGGAAGCCTCATTGATTCATGCTCCAGGAAGACAGGCATGAGACGGTTGCACCTGGAACAGATGGATCTCTTTGTGAGCTCCTGGGGAAGAAAGGGCTTGTCCAGCCAGTTGTAGTGTGAGTTCTATGTGTTTATAGAGGGGAAAAGCTAATGGAAGTCTATGAATAAAACCTTAGGGGTGCTTTAAGTTCATTCACCGGTGGAGGATTCATTCTGAATGAGCGTCTTTTAATAAAACAGTCTCCTCTCTACCTAATATTTGTACAAGAAAATCTTAAAACCATTCTAATCGAACTAGGGCCAGGTAGCTACCATTGGTACCATTTAAAGAGATGAAAATTTGGAATAAAGACATTAAATGAATTGTCTGAACTCACAGAGCTCTGCATTTCCAGTTCATTCCTAGGCGGGAGTACTTTCTAAGGCAGTGTATTGTTTCTATTCATTTGTTCATGCTTGTGCATTCCATAGACATTCACCCACCAGTCCTGAGGACTCTGCTGAGGGAGACCCAGCCCCTCTCCTGTGCTGCTGACCCCAGTCTGGTAGGAGGGAGGCAGCTCAAGAGACACCTCAGCTTCTTGTGAGATATGCTGTGAGGGGAGCAGGAGCTCTAAGAGCACAGGGGATTGGGAGCTCCCCAAAGGTGTTGACACCCAAATGGAATGGAACTACGGGGATGAGTGTTCTGGGGGTGGGGGGTGGCAGGGAGAGGACGGGACAATGGCAGCAGCATGTCAGGGAACTACAGGGAGCTCGGTGGTGGTGGGGGGGTGGACTGGGGAAGTATCATGGAACATGCTGGGAGAGTTAGGGTTAGGCTGGAAGTCAACTTTATCCCGAATGCCATGGAGAGCCTGTGGAGGATCTTAGCAGGGAGCATGTGTGATTAGATCAGCATTGCACTTTTACAAGTGCTGTCGTATATATTTGAAATTAATATGTAGTCTATTAAAGGCATTCCAGATCTATCAAACTGCATTTCTTTTTACAGTCCTTGTCACCGTGTCTGGCCCCTTTGGTGTAGGCTCTCCCTAGCGGAAAGCAATTGAGTCTAATACTTTCCAGCAGCCTCAGATCCCCAGGAGGGCATCATTATTGCAGTTAAATGAAGGGAAGAGACCTGCCCCCACCCCTACCCCCAGCAAGTCCAAAGCCAAAGGCCACACGGAGGGGAGGGCCTCCCACCCAGTCATTACCAATTCCTGCAGCAGTTGAGTCCTCATACAGACCCTGTGTCTGTTGAGCCCAGACCAGTCAGGCCTCTGATTTTAGATCCTCGGCCTTGGAAGACTGTGCGTCATGTTTTGCAAGCTGCTGAGGCTCCTTAAACAGTGTGGCATTACCGCTTCAAGTCTCCTCATTTCCCTGCCGGACAGCAACACCCGCTAGGGTCCTGGGAAGGGCAATTGGCAATTTGGATTTTTGTTTTCTTGCTCAGCCATGATTGGAGCCCTGGAGCAGAGCTTTTCGGATAATGTCATTAAGCATCTCCATCCAAGCATGGTGTAAGACATTAAGTTTGGTTTGGGGGGAATGTGATGGAGGCACCCTTCAGCATCATTCAGTATGCTGGCTGCTTACAAGGTTGAGAGATGATGGTATTCCTATCAGGAAGATTCTGTTGTATGTCCCATGTGCCTGGCCCAGTGTGACGTGGTTGACAGAGACAAGAGAAGCAACGTGATAAGCACCTACTCCCTCTGACTGGAGAGAGAGGACAGGGACTGAGCCTGACTTGGCCACTGCTGTGTCCCTAGCTCTCAGCTGTACAGTGCCTGGCACGTGGCAGGCATCACTAAGTGGTTTTTGAATGAATATGTGAGGACTGGAAGCAGGGAGGGTGCAAAGCATTATTATTTATTTATTTATTTATTTATTTTTTGAGACAGAGCCTCAAGCTATCCCCTTGGGTAGAGTGCCATGGTGTCACAGCTTACAGCAACCTCCAACTCCTGGGCTTAAGTGATTTTCTTGCCTCAGCCTCCCAAATAGCTGGGACCACAGGCATCCTACACAACGCCTGGCTGTTTTTTGGTTGTAGTTGTCATTGTCGTTTGGCGGGCCTGAGCTGGATTCGAACCCACCAGCTCTGGTGTATGTGGCTGGCGCCTTAGCCGCTTAAGCTACAGGCCTAAGCCCAAAACATTACTTAATAAAGGGGCAGATTAGATACAGCCAAGAGCCAGCTGCTCAGAGGTGGTGACTGTGTTAGCAGCATTACTAGGCTCCATGTGCCCATCTCCTGACTTTAGCCTTGGCTCTCTCCCTGCTTCATCTGTCAGAAGGAGGACAGAGTGAGCCCTCCCTGAAGCCCAGCACGTCCTTTCCACAGAGCATATGTGTGCTCTGCCCTGTGTTCAAAGCAGCGGGCTTGTGTCTTTGCAGGGGTAGGTGTGACAAGGGGGCCTGGCAGACCACAGAGGAATGCCTTCAAGGTAGGAAAAAGCATATGAGCAGGGTCAGAAAGATATCCGTCCTGGCTGGCTCTGGATGGACAGAGGCAAAGGGCAGGTGCCTGGAAGCCCGGTGGGTTAGGGTGGGTTTCCAGGGGAGGTGGAGCTCACCCTCGTGAACCAATTACCTCCTAAAGGCCTCCACCTCCAAATACCGTCACACTGCGGATAAGGCCTAACATGTGAATTTGAGGTATGGGGTAGACAAAATGAGTCCACAGCAGGATGCGTTCAAGTGGTGCCATGCAGTGTCTCAGGACATATGCAATGTAAAGGACTGCTCACCATCTACTGAGCACTTCCTGGGTGGCCTGTGATGCGCCAGACTTTGCAGGTGTCTGCCCTGATCCCTGCAAAGGCAGGTAAGGTTAACACAGAGTTAACAGCACTTTCCTGTGAGTCTCAGAGATTAAGTCCTTGTCCAGGGCCCAGCAGACTGGCAGGGATTCCCACCCAGGTCTCTTGCCCCTTGTTAGACTCTGCTATCTCTAGTTTTCCATATTGGTTTGCCCGTAGTGGACATGAGCACTGTGCTGTGGGTCCTGTCCTGGGGGTAGAGCAAAGGAGCTGTTTATATGCTCACCTGTCACACCCAGCATGAGCCTCCCTTAGTATCCCTGCCTGCTGCTAGTAGGGACAGCAACACTGAAACCACAGTCAAGGAGGGACTATGCCCCCAGTGACCCGCACGGGCCACAGCCAAGCACTAGTAACAGGTCTCCCCTCGGGGTGCTGCTTGGCTTCAAACACATTAAAGTTGTCTTTTGTACAATGGCAACGCTAAAGTCAGCATGTATACAAGGATAAAATAGTTTCCCTTAGTAACTCTCTGTGTTGGTCACACAGAGCTAGTCACAGTTGGTGCGGTGGAGAAGGCACTGTGGAGGAAGGGGTGACAGCACAGGCATGTCATATACTGGCCACCTGACTGGCTCTGTGACCCCAGTTAGGGCAAGTTATGCAACCCCTCTGAACCTGTTCTTTTAAATGAAGGGGCAGGTGAGATCTGCCCCCATAGTGCCTATGAAGCTGTTGGCATGTTGTCTGCACAAGTAAGTGCTGGTATTTGGGGTGAGTGACACAGAAAACACAGGGGCACAGACACAGACAAGGCTTTGAGCTCAGGCTACCTGAGATGGGATCAGCTCTGCCATCTCGCAGCCATGGCACTTTGGTTGGGCTGGTTTCCCCTTGGAGCCATAGTTTCCTGGTCTGGTAGAGCAGGAGCATAAGGGGACTTTGAATTAATTGCAAAAGTGATGGATTCCCACCACCGCTTTTCTTCCGGTCAGACGTTCCTGGGCAGTTTGAACAAATTTAGAGGTGGCCTTGGATGCTCATCAGTTCCATTTATTGAATCCCTACCACCCGCATACACTTCTCATATTATCTTTTTTTAATTGAATTTATTTTATTATTATTATTTTTTTTTTTTGAGACAGTGTCTTACTTTGTCACCCTTGATAGATTGCCATGGCATCATAGCTCATAGCAACTTCAAACTCTTGGGCTTAAGTGATCCCCTTGCCTCAGGCTCTCAAGTAGCTGGGACTACAGATGTTCCCCACAATGCCCATCTATTTTTAGAGATGGAGTCTCACTCTTTGTGTATGTGTGTGTAATTAAAATAACTTTATTACACTGGGTGTAGGTGGGGTAAGATTTGCAACCGGGCAGGAAGAAATCACCCTCATGTATTTATTATCTTGCTGCTTGTTTCTCATAACTTGCTTGAGGCTCAAGTTCTTGGTGAAGATCAGTGTGGAGCTCTAAGGTGAGCAGAGAAAAGCAAAGTTTTTTCTACCACTGTATGGTCCTCTAACTGTTTTCCTACAAACACAGCTGGTCCTCCTATCTGTTTGGACTCTTTGGGTTAAATACTCCCTTTTTCCTCCCTCCTCCCTCTCCCTACCTAGCACTGGCAGCATACCATACATGCACCTGGTTTGTTCGGCTTCATCAAAGTGTTGAATCTTCCATGTCAGTGAATTCTTTTCTTCAGCTGCATGGTATTCCATTATATGGATTTATTATTGTTTATTAAGCCTGCCTACTGTTTGGATTTTTCCCAATATTTTCCTATTGCAAACAATGCTACACATGTCTATATGTATTACATACATAGGTACTTTTGTGCATTCGAGACTGTACCTGAATAAATGCTAGAAGAAGACTTGTGAGGTCAAAGAGCAGGTTGATTTGCAATTCTGAAAAGATGGTGCTCATTTGCCTTCGAAAGAGACTACCAGTGAGAATACATTTGTGGTGCATCTTACAATGGTATATGTGAAACTTAGTAAATGTAGACTGTAAATGTCTCAACACAATAACTGTGAAATTGCCAGGAAGGCTATGTTAACCAGTGTGATATAAATGTGTCAACTGGTCTGTGAAACTAGTGTATGATTCCCCATGATCATACCAATGTACATAGCTATGATTTAATAAAAAAAAATAAATAAATAAAAAATAAACATTTTATCTTAAAATAACAACAGATTAGTTTATATAGTGTTCCCATTTAGCTTTCATTCAACTTTCTTTAGTATCAACGTGTTGTATAACTATTGTATATTTATAAAAATTAAGAAATTAATAGTACTGTTAGCTGGCATAGTACTGTTAACTAACCTATCCACTTGGTTTGTTTTTTTTCCAGTTTTTCTGCTCTTTAACTTTTTCTATTCCAGGATTCAATTAGTGTGTCATGTTGCATTTAATTGTCAAATCTTTTTCTCTCTATTTTAAATTAAATTGTAGTGTACATTAATGCATTCATGGGGTGCAATGTGGTGATTTTATATTGAATTTGAAATGTTTTCATCAAACAGGTTAACATAGCCTTCACAGTATTTTCTTAGTTACTGTGTTAAGACATTTATATTCTACCCTTAGTAAATTTTGTATGTAACCATTGTAAGATACACTGTAGACGTGGTCCTATCAATCACTCACCCTCCACTCATCCTCCCCCTCTCCTTCCCTCCCCTCCCCCTACCTTTTCCCTTTCTTCTTGGCTATAATTGGGTTATAGCTTTCATAAGAAAGCTATAAATTGGTTTCATAGTAAGACTGTGTACATTGGATACTTTTTCTTCCATTCTTGAGATACTTTGCTAAGAAGAATATTTTCCAGCTCCATCCATGTAAACACGTAAGAAGTAAAGTCTCCATCTTTCTTTAAGGCTGTATAATATTCCATGGTGTACATATACCACGATTTATTAATCCGTTTGTGGATCGATGGGCACTTGGGCTTCTTCCATGACTTAGCAATTATGAATTGGGCTGCAATAAACATTCTGGTACATATATCTTTGTTGTAATGTGATTTTTGGTCTTCTGGATATATACCTTGTAGAGGAATTATGGCATTGAATTGCAGGTCTATTTTTAGATCTCT
Source organism: Loris lydekkerianus (assembly GCA_963574355.1). Lineage (NCBI taxonomy): Eukaryota > Metazoa > Chordata > Mammalia > Primates > Lorisidae > Loris > Loris lydekkerianus. The sequence continues at coordinate 2,438 of CAUYPK010104260.1, read as the reverse complement.
AAGTGTTCTCCAAACATCTTTCCAAAAAGAACGTATTTGCACTCTCACCATCAATGTAGAAGTGTTCCCTTATCTCCACATCCTCTCCAACTTCTCTGATTTTTGGATTTTGTGATGTGATCTAGACTTACTGGGGTTAGATGATATCTCAAAGTAGTTTTGATTTGAATTTCTTTGGTGATTAAGGATGATGAGCATATTTTTGTGTCTGTAGGCTGTGCGCCTGTCTTCTTCAGAGAAATTTCTCTTCAAGTCCCTCGCCCACCCTGAGATGGGATCACTTGTTCTTTGTGGATGTTGGTAATTAAACCTTTGTTGGAGACATAACCTGCTAATACCTTCTCCCATTCTTAGGCCTATCTGCTTGTTTTACTTACTGTGTTCTTGGCTGTACAGAAGCTTTTTAGTTTGATCTGGTCCTATTAGTGTATTTTTCATGTTGCTTCAATTGCCTGGGGGTCATCCTCATGAAGTACTCTCACCGGCTGATTTCTTCAAGAGTTTTCCCTGCACTTTTTTCTAGTATTTTTATAGTTTCATGTCTTAAGTTTAAATTTTTAATTTAGTGAGAGTCTATCTTAGTCAATGGTGAAAGTTGTGGGTCCCATTTCAGTCTTCTACAGGTTGCCAATCAGTTCACCCAGCACTATTTGTTAAATAGGGAATCTTTAACTCATTGAATGTTTCTAATTGGCTTGTCAGAGTTCAATCTCTTGGTTCTCTATTCTGTTCCATACATCTACCTCTGCTTTTGTGCCAGTACCATGCTGTTTTAATGTCTATCGAATTATAGTATAGTCTGAGGTCTGGTAGCATAAATTCCTTCTGCTTTGATTTTATTCCTGAGTAATGTCTTGGCTATTTGAGTTTTTTTCCATATAAAATAAAGTATTTTTTTTTTTTTGAGATCTTTAAAGTATCCTTTAATAGAGATTACATTAAAATTGTATATAGCTTTGGGTAGTTTGGACGTTTTAACAATGTTGATTCTTCCTAGCCATGAGCATGGTATGTTTTTCCATTTGTTAACATTTTTGGCTATTTCTTTTCTTAGAGTTTCATAGTTGTCTTTATAGAGCTCTTTCACATCCTTTGTTAGATAAACTCCCAAATATTTCATCTTCTTTAGCACTACTGTGAATAGAATAGAGTCATTCACTAATTTTTCAGCTTGACTATTGTTGGTATATATAAAGGCTACAGATTTATGAGTGTTGATTTGATAATCTGAGATGCTGCTGATCAAGATTCCTTGATCACTTCTAAGAGTTTTGTAGTAGAATCCCTTATGTTTTTCAGTTATACCATCATATCATATGTGAAGAGTGAAACTTTGATCTCTTCTGACCACATATAGATACCCTTGATTGCCTTTTCTTGCCTAATTGCTATGGTTAAGATTTCCATTACAATGTTAAAAAGCAGTGGAGACAGTGGGCAACCTTTCCTGGTTCCTGATCTGAGTGCAAATGATTTCAATTTAACTTCATTCAATACGATATTAGCTGTGGGTTTGCTGTTGATAGCCTCTTATCAGTTTAAGAAATATCCCTTCTGTACCAATTTTCTTAAGTGTTCTGATCATGAAGGGATGCTGATTATTATCAAAAGATTTTTCTTCATCAATCGAGAGAATCATGGTCTTTGTTTGTTAATTTGTTTATATGATGAATTATATTTATAGTTTTACATATATTGAAGCAGCCTTGAGACCCTGGGATAAAATCCACTTGGTCATGGTGTATAATTTGTTTGCTGTGTTGCTGGATTCCGTTTGTTAGGATCTTGTTGAATATTTTTGCATCAATATTCATTAGTGATATTGGTCTATAATTTTCTTTTCTTGTTGGGTCTTTTCCTGGTTTGGGGATCAAGGTGATGTTTGCTTCATTGAGTGTTGGGTAGTATTCCTTTTTATTCTATATTTTGGAACATGTTGAGTAGTAGATGTACTAATTCCTCTTTAAAAGTTTGGTAGAATTCTGATGTGAAGCTACCTGCTCCTAGGCTTTTCTTTTTAGGGAGATTTTGTATAGTTGATACTATTTCAGAACTTGATATAGGCCTATTGAACATTTCCACTTGATTCTGGCTAAGTCTTAGAAGGTGGCATGCTCCAAAGTATTGGTCAAGTTCCTTCACCTGTTCATATTTCTGAGAATAAAATTTCTTGTAATCATTAAGAATTTTTTTAATTTCTGATGAGTCATTTGTTATTTCATCTTTGTCATTTCTGATTGATGAAATTAGAGATTTTACTGTTTTTTTTTCCTCGTTAGGTTAGCCAAAGGTTTATCTATTTTATTGACCTTCTCAAAAAACCAACTTTTTGATTTATTGATCTGTTGTATAATTCTTTTGTTTTCAATTTCATTTAATTCTGCTCTAATTTTGGTTATTATTTTTCATTTGCTGTGTTTGGGATTGGAATATTCTTC
>CAUYPK010104258.1:0-14811 GCA_963574355.1 Loris lydekkerianus | reverse complement strand
GGAATAGAGTCCTTGACTGTTTGTTCGGCTTGGTTGTTGTTGGTATATATAAAGGCTACAGATTTGTGGGTGTTGATTTTGTAGCCTGAGACATTGCTGTATTCCTTAACCACTTCTAAAAGTTTTGTAGTAGAATCCCTATATGGTTTTTATTTTTTATTTTGTTTATGTGATGTTTTATATTTATATATTTATGTATGTTGAACCAACCTTGAGACCCAGGGATAAAACCAGCTTGATCATGGTGTATAATTTGTTTGATTTGTTGCTGGATTCTTTTTGCTAGGATCTAATTGAATATTTTTTCATCTATATTCATTAAAGAAATTGTTCTATAGCTTTCTTTCCTTGTTGGGTCTTTTTCTGTTTCGGAGATCAGGATGATATTGCTTTGTAGAATGAATTGGGAAGTAGTCCTTCTTTTTATATGTTTTCCAAAAGGTTATGTAATATAGGTATTAGTTCTTCTTTAAAGGTTTGGTAGAATTCTTATGTGAAGCCATCTGGTCCCAGACTTTCCTTTTGTGGGAGATTTCATATAGTTGATGCTATTTCAGGACTTGATATAGGTCTATCCAACATTTCTAATTTTTCTGGCTGAGTCTAGCAAGGTGGCATCCTTCTAGGTATCAATCTATTTCATTTATATTTTTATGTTTCTGAGAATAGCGTTTTTATAGTATTCATTAAAGATTTTTTTGAATTTCTAAGATGTCTGTTGTTATTTCCCCTTTGTCATTTCTGATTGATGATATAAGGGATTTTATGTTTCTGGTTTTGGTTAGGTAAGCCTAAGGTTTATCATGTTTGTTAACCTTTTCAGAAAAACATGTTTTTGATTCATTGATATGTTGAATGACTCTTTTATTTTCAATTTCATTTAATTCTGCTCTAATTTTGGTTATTTCTTTTCTTCTGCTGGGTTTGAGGTTGGAATAGTCTTCCTTTTCCATTTGCTTGAGATGTCCCATTATGTTGTTGACTTCCTCTATTCCTGTTCTCTTGAGGAAGGCTTGCAATGCTATAAATTTACCTCTCAGGACTGCCTTTGAAGTATCCCACAGGTTCTGATAATTTTATCTTTATTGTGGTTTTATTCCAAAAATTTGGTAATTTCCTTCTTAATCTCATCTATGACCCAGCTGTCATTCAGCATAAGATTATTTAGTTTCCATGTCTTTGTAGGTATATGAAGATTCCTGTTGTTATTAAGTTCAACTTTTATTCTGTGGTTGTCTGAGAATATGAAAAGAATAATTTATATTATTTTAAATTTGTTAAGGTTAGACTGGTGACCTAAGTTGTGATCAATTTTGGAGGATGTTCCATGGGCTGACGAGGAATGTGTATTCAATTTGTTGGGATGAAAAGTTCTGTAAATGTCTGTTAAGTACATTTGTTTTAGGGTCAGGTTTAAGTCTAAAAAATTTTTTTTGCTTGGGGGGGGCAGTTTCACTATGTCATCAGCAGTAAAGTGCCATGGTGTCACAGGTCACAGCAACCTCAAACTCTTGGGCTTAAGCAATTTTCTTGCCTCATCCCCCCAAGTATCTAGGACACTGGTGTGTGCCATAAAACCCAGCTACTTTTTGGTAGTAGTTGTAATTGTTGTTTGGCAGGCCCTTGCTATATTTAAAACTGGCAGCTCTGGTGTATGTGGCTGGTGCCCTAGCTGCTGAGCTATAGGTTTGGAACCTAAGTCTAAAATTTCTTTGCTTAGTTTATTCTTAGAGGATCTATCCAACATTGCCAAAGGGGTGTTAAAATCTCTGACTATTTTAGTGCATGAAAATATCATATCATTCATGTATGTTAGGTTCTTCATAACTTGAGGGGCATTCTGTTTGGGCACATAAACGTTAATAATTCAAATCTCCTCATGTTGAGTGTTTCCCTTGACAAATATGTAGTGACCATTCTTATCTTTCATTATCTTTGTTTGTTTAAAGCCTATTGTATCTGAAAATAATTTTGCAACCACTGTTTTATTCTGATTTGTGTTTGCCTTAATTATAGATGACCATCCCTTTACCCTGAGTCTATTTTTATCCTTTAACATAAGATGAGATTCATGTATATCTCAGATATCTGTTCTGCGTTTTTGTATTCAGTCAGCCAACCTGGGCTTCTTTAGAGGACAACTTAAGCCACTCACATTAATTGTGAAAATTGACAAATTTGGTGGTGTCTTAGGTGTCAAATTTTTCAGAATTCCAGTGGATGTTTTTAATCCTTTCACCATTGTGGAAGTTTAGTTTTGATCAAAAATTTCTGAGCTTACTTTGGTGGTAGAGCATTGTGTTGTTTGTTGTGGAGGATGGGTCTAAGAGTACCCTGGAGAGCTGGCTTAGTTATGGCACATTTCTTCAACATGTGTATGTCATTAAAGTATTTGATTTCTCCATCACAAATGAAGCTCAGTTTAGCTGGGTACAGGATCCTGACAGTTGTTTTGTTTTAAGAGATTAAAGGTGGATGACCATCCCTTTCTGGCCTGAAAATTTCAGCTCAGAGTTTTGCAGTCATTGTAATATTCTTCCCCTTATAGGTTATGATTTTCTTACATCTGGCAGCTTGTAGAATTTTCTCCTTCATGTTAACTTTAGCAAAGTTAGGAGATATTTTATTGGGATTGAGTCATGTTGGGTTTCTGAAACTGTTTGCTATCTGAATTTCGGTATCTCTTGCCATGATTGGGAAGTTCTCTATCATATCTTGGAGAAGAGCATCCGTACCTTTAGAAGCATCCTTTTCTTCAGGAATTCTTATAAGGTGAATATTTGCTCTTTTGAAGTGGTCCCACAACTCTCTCATGGAGTGATCCATTTTTGCTCTCTGCTTCTTTACCTCTTTCAGCATTTGGGAGCATTCAAGAGCTTTCTATTCAATGCCAGAGATCCTTTCTTCTGTGTGCTCCATTTTGTTACTGAGGGATTCTACTGTATTTCTCAGATCTTTTAGGGCTGCAATTTCTTGCCTTCATGTGCTAAAATGTTTGGAGATTTTGTCTTTGAATTCATTGAATTTTTGAGACAACTTTTGAATTAGTCCTTGAATTTCTAATTCCAAATTTACTTTCATTCTATTAATCTTATTTGCCATCTATATTCTGAACTTGATTTTGGACATCTCAGCCATTTGTTCATGAATGGGATCTTCTTTTGTGCATCTTTTGTCATTCCTTGAGGGAGATGATCTACTCTGGTTTTTCATTTTGCCAGAGATTTTCTGCTGATTCTGCCCCATGATTATTTTTCACTTTGTGGCTAGAGAAACTGGTAAGTTGAAATTGGATTGAGTGCTCCTGGAATTGTAATTAATCATCCCTTTAGTAAAGAGCTGTAAATGTTGACTGTGGCTTTTCCCCTACAGCTTTACAAAGGTATTTTTCAGTACTGCAGCCTGAGACTCTGGAGACCTGCTTGGTGTGATGGGGCTAGATACCTTGTCTTGTATTCAGTGAGTTCCTATCCAATCCTATTGAATTTGTGGCTTTGGGCTGAAATATCAGCTGTGGAGAAATACAAAGAAGTAAGACACCCTGCCCCCCACAGGCAACAAGTGGAAGACGAGAATCAGACCATCCCACTATAACACAGCCAGGGCACAACCATGGATGATCTCTGGGTGATTGGTCCATTTCAAGAGTTCCAAACCAATTGTCCCAGTCAGCACAAAAGCAGATCAAGTGGGAGAGATAAAAAAAAGTTTCCAGCAACTGGACAGCAGGGGTCCACTGGCAGCACAAGTGTGACTCTCTACAGTGCTCTGTGGAGTCAGAAAGGCCTGCACAGCAAAAGAGTTAGTCCAGGGGGGCTTGTGTTTCCTTCCCCACCTTGCACCTCTGTCATACCTAGTCACTGGTAACCCTGCATGGCTGTGGCCCAGTTCCCTCCAATGAGCCATTGTGCCAGGGATTTACGCCTGCCAGTGTCAAAGGGGAATCAATGCTTCCTCGGCCAGGCTGCTGCCCTCTACCACCAGCCAGAAGGGGGAGCTTAAGCCTGACTACCTTGGGTGCTCAATGGTAACTGGGGAGTGTTCCATCTGTGTCTGTTCTGAGCTGGAGGTTACCATCACAGCATGTGGTTCTCTCCCTTGGAGACCACACCTCTTGCCCTGGCCAGAGTCCTCCCCCAGAAACCCTGGGGGCGAGAACTGGCTCCCTTCGGGGGTCCACAGAATTGAGGAGATGTTTCTCCCAAATTTGAGACCCCTAGATGTGTGTCCCCACAGGTTGGGAATGTTGCTGCTGAGTGTCCATGGAGCCACCACCACAGTCAGGTGTGGCACTGACCCAGTTGGTGGTGGTGTGGCAGGTCGGGGATGCCACTGTGGGTTGGAGGTGTGCTGCTACCAGTGGGAGGTATCCCCACCGCAGGTGGGAGGTGTAGCCCTAGCATGATGAAGGTGTCACCACCAGGGATGGGAGGTGCAGCTGGGTGGGTCAGAAGTGGAGCCATTGCCAGTTGGTGGTGCAGCTGAGTGGGTTCCAGTGATACACACTTTTTTTCGTGGCATGGATCAGTCCCCTCCCCTTGCAATTCCCTGCTTCTACTAGAGTTGCAGTTTCAGGGCCACTTTGCTGCAGCCCATCAAATGTTCAGCTCTAGCTAGATACTACCAGACACTTCAGATTCTGCAGGGGGTAGGTTTCTAGACTGCCAGGAGAGGGGGTAAGGGTTTACTGGGAGTTCAGGAAGGCAGGGAAAATATTTGGTCAACCTTTATTCTGGGTAAGAGACTACCCTGACTTGCAGTGGGATCTCTATGGAGAAGGAGTCCCCGTCTTCAGCCTCTCTCTCCCGTGGGGTGAAACAAGACGTCTTCTGTTCACAGGTGCCTTATAGAGAGCCCACAGTGAGCCACTCTGTTGGCAGGGCAGGGAATGGACTCTATTCCTCTTCGGGATGGGTTTTGTACCTGAAAATTGCTTCCTTGGAGTCCCAGCTTGCCTCAGAAGGAATGGCGTGAACTTATCACTCTTCTCTCTTAGCTCAGCTCCTGACCTTAAGCTTTATTAGATTGGTTCTGATCATTATTTCTCCCTCTGGGCTGGAGCTTTTGTTGAAAGCTGGTTCCAGTTGGCCATATTAGCTCTTCCCACACCCTTCTATTCTCAAAGGCAATCACTCTTGTGATATTTTTTCATCATAGTTTAATTAATTTAGCTAATTCTAGAACTTACTATGAATGGAATAATGCAGTATATACTCCTTTTTGCTAAGTATTTTGCTCAGCATAACATTGAGATTCATCTGTGTTGTATATATCAAGACTTTATTCTGATCAGTGCTGTGGTTCATTCCTGTAATCCCAGCACTCTGGGAGGCCAAGGCAGGTGGATTGTTGGAGCTTACGGGTTCAGGACCAGCCTGAGAAAGAGCAAGACCCCATCTCTAAAAAATAGCCAGGTGTTGTGGCAGGCACCTGTAGTCCCAGCTACTCAGGAGGCTGAAGCAAGAGAATTGCATAAGCCCAAGTGTTTGTGATCTGTGATGCCGTGAGCACTCTACCGAGGGTGACAAAGTAATACTCTGTCTCACACACACACACAAAAAAAGCTTACTCTTTTTCATTGGTGAATAGAATCTGTTCTATGGATGTACCCCAGCACAGCTTGTTTATCCATTCTCCTATTGATGGATACTTGGATTATTACCAGTTTGGCTGTTAAATGAGTAAAGTTTCTGTGAAATGTCTTGTGCAAAGTCTTTTTTGTGAACATATACTTGTCTCATGTATTTAATTGACTAGGAATAGAATTACTTCCTTCCATTATTTTCCACTGATGCAAGGGATCACCTCTTGTAGGCTTCTTGTTTCCAACATTTTAGTGAAGCTGACCATCTAGAATAGCTAGTTTAAGATGAAATTATGTCTAATTTTAAAGCTCACTGGAGATTCTGCACAATGTAAAAATTTACATTATCCCTAAGAAAGCCATCAATATAAGTACATTAGTGATCTCTGTTGGTATAGTTCTAATGTGTTTGATTAACTCCTTTTCTCTGCTAGAGCAAAGTGGTGATTATTTGGTAAAATGTGACTGTTTTTCAGATCCATGTCAACAGTAGATTGAGAAGAAATATCATTTTAAAATGATATCTAGCAGCATTATAGATGAGTAATTTTAGATACAACAAAATTTTCTTTTTTCTTTTTTTTTGTTAAAACTGAGAGAACTCTTATGGCTACTTATTTCATTAGAGAAAGAGAAGCAAAAAAAAAAAAAAAAAAAAAAAGGAAACAAAGCCAAGAATCCCTCCCACCTTGAACCAGAACCACAAGATTTTCTTCCTAGCCATTTTTGTTAACTCAGGAGTCATATACCTGCTCAATTATCATATCAAGCTATTCATATGATTGGTGGAGAAAGCTTTATGGAGACCAAAGATATTTTTTAACTCCTTAATAAAATGAAAAATCTACCTTCTATGTCAACATACCAACTTTGTGTATTTTGAAGACTTAAGGCAGCAATATTAGAAAATGAAATGAATATCATGGTCCATAATTGCTTGTTGATAAATATTAGTGACTTGAGTTTTATACCTTTTGCTCTTACTTTTTTATTGTTACAGAAGAAGCTACTATGGAGAAAAGCGGGCCAGTTTTAGCTTTTTGGGACTTTTGTCCTGGTTAAAGGAATATCAGATAAAGTTCTTCTTGGACGTTTTAATTTTCTGGATTCTATTTTTGGTCACATAATAGTCCTGCACTGAAGAAAACTATAAGCTTTATCTGTAATAGGGTTATATACTTTACCTTTATTCACTTATTTACCAAAAAGTATACACATTTACCTTTTTAACTAATGTTTAACTATTAATTAAACGAAAAAGTATACAAATTTACCTTTTTAACTAATGTTTTTCTGATGCCTTTATAAGATATAATTAAATGTAAATAGATATATTGAATGAAAAGTAAATTGCATATACTTATATCATTTCTTAATTGTTCTATATATCCAAATGCAAAGCAAGATTTTTTTCCACAAAATTATATTTAAGAGAAAATATCCCCTATCCTTACAAAGTAATATGTTTACTCTTTACTCTTTCGATGGTATATTTTTGACAAAGAAAAAAACTATTTGGGTAAGATATATTAATTAAAAATTAACTCATTTGTTTGTAGTTTTTCTATTATGGAGGTCACATGACAGAATCGATCCACCTCCCCCTAAAAAAGTCAAAAAAACAGATGGAAAATGAAGTAATTTTTTATCCCTAAGGATATGTTCTCACTACTATAGTTGTTGGACACCATCATAAAGAAGATTTTTAGAGACCACTTACAGCCTGATATGGGGAGTTGGTAATGATATGGAAGTTACCAGTTTTTATAAAACAGATTTAAAAAATATATCCTAATTTTATGGAAATGGGTGTGTGGCTCTTGAAATGAAATTACTAATACTCTAGATTCTCACAAAAATAACAACAACAAATACCCCAGTTGTCTTAATGGAAAACTTTTGGTGAGTGAAAGTATTTTTAAAAAATAAATTTGGTGTACTGGGTTCAGTTTATTAAAATGGAAATATTTTTGCACTATATAAATGGTTCTTTTTTATTAGATCATAACTGTGTACATTATTGCATTTATGGGTTACAATGTGCTGAATATATATATATATATATATATATATATATATATATATATATATATATGTATATATATGTACAATCTAGAATATTTACATCAAACTGGTCAACATATCATTCACCTCACTTATTCAATTGTTGTGTTTAGACATTTATACTCTACTGTTAATATATTTGACATGTACGCTTGCAATATACACAATAGGTGAAGTCATACCAATTACCCTCCTTCCACCTGTCTCTCCCGACTCCTCCCCTCACTCTCCTCCTCTGTCCTTCTCTCTGAGCTATAATTGTGTTTCATCTTTCATAAGAAAGTGTGGGTGATTGTATACTGATTTAATAATAGTATTGAGTACACTGTGTATTTTTTTCCATTCTTGAGATACTTTAATAAGAAGAATATGATCCAGCTCTATTCATGTGAACATAAAAGAGGTGAAATCTCCATCTTTTTATGGTTGCATAATATTCCGTGATATACAGATGCCACAGTTCGTTAATTAATTCATGGGTCAATGGGCACTTGGGCTGCTTCCAAGACTTGGCAATTATGAATTGGGCTGCAATAAAGTTCTTCTTTAAATATCTTTGTTGTACAGTGATTTTGAGTCTTCTAGGTATGTACCTAGTGGAGAAATTGCAGGATCAAACGTCAGGTCTACTTTTAGTTCCCTAAGTGTTCTCCAAACATCTTTCCAGAAAAGATGTATCAGTTTGTAATCCCACCAGAAGTGCAGAAGTGTTCCCTTCTCTCCACATCCCTGCCATCATCTGTCATTTTGAAATTTTTTTATGTGGGCTATTCTTACTGAAGTTATATGATATATCAAAATGGTTTTGATTTGCAACTCTCTGGTGATTAAAGATGATGAGCACTTTTTCATTTGTCTGTAGGCCATGTGCCTGTCTTCTGCAGAGAAGCTTTTGTTCAAGTTTCATACCCACAATGAAATGGGATCACTTGTTTTTTTCTTATTAATAATTTTGAGTTCTCTGTGGATTCTGATTATCAAACCTTTAGCAGAAACATAACCTGCAAATATCTTCTCCCATTCTCAGGGCTGTATGCTTGCTGTAATTGCTGTATTCTTGGCTGTGAAGAATCTTTTTAGTTTGATATGATCCCAATAATGTATTTTTGGTGTTGCTTCAATTGCCCATAGGGTCCTTCTCATGAAGTATTCTACCAGGCCAATTTCTTCAAGTGTTTCCCCTGTGCTTTGTCCAAGAATCTTAACAATTTAATGTCTTATATTTAACTCTTTTATCCAGTTAGAGTTAATTTTTGTTACTTGTGAAAGGTGTGGATCCAGTTTCAGTCTTGTACAGGTCACCAACGAATTCATCCAGCACCATTTGTTAAATAGGGAGTCTTTCCCCCACTGAATATTTTTGATAGGCAATTCAAAGACCAAGTGATGATAAGTTTTTGGGTTCATCTCTTGTTTCTCTATTCTATTCAATACATCAACCTCTATATCTTTGTGCCACTACCATGCTGTATTGATCACTATGGATTTATAGTATAGCCTGAAGTTTGGTAGCATGATTCCTCTTGATTTGTTTTAGTTTCTGAGTAATGTCTTGGCTGTTCAATGTTTTTTCTGATTCCATATAAAACTAAGTACTATCTCATCCAAATCTTAAATTATGAAAAGGGTGCTTTAGTAAGGATTGCATTAAATTTGTATATTTCTTTGGACATTGGTATGGTCATTTTAAAAATCTTGATTCTTCCTGGCCATGAGCATGGTATGTTTTTCCATTTGTTACCATGTTCAGCTACTTTTTTTTCCTCAGAGTTTCTTATTTATCTTTATAGAGATTTTTCCCATCTTTCGTTAGGTACACTCCCAGATATTTCATCAATGGTACTACAGTAAAAGGGATAGACTCCTTGACTGTTTTCTTCATCCTGCATGTTGTTTGTACATATAAAAGCTACAGATTTGTACATATTGCTTTTGTATCCTGAGACACGGCTGTATTCCTTGATCACTTCTAAGAGGTTTATAGTTGAGTCTATGGGGTTTTCCAGGTATAAAATCATATCATCAGCGAAGAGTGAAAGTTTGATCTCCTCTGACCCTATTTGGATACTCTTTATTGCCTTCTTTTGCCTGGTTATGATGGATAAGACTTCCATTACAATGTTGAAAAGTGGTGGAGACAATGAGCAACATTTCCTGGTACCTGATATGAGTGGAAATGTTTTCAGTTTTACACTTAGCAATATGATATTGGCTGTGCGTTTCCTGTAGATGGCCTCTAACAGTTTAAGAAATGTTTCATTTATACCTCCTTTCTTAAATTTTCTGATTATAAAAGGATGCTCGATAATATCAAAAGCTTTTTTTGCATCAATTGAGAGAATCATATGGTCTTTGTTTTTTGTTTATGTGATGTATTATACTTATAGATTTATGTATGTTGAACCAAATTTGAAACCCAGGGATAACCTTGGTCGTGGTATATAATTTGTTTGATATGTTGTTGGATTCTGTTTGCTAGGATTTTGTTCAATATTTTTGCATCTATATTCATTAAAGATTTCGGTCTATAATTTTATTTGTTTTTTGGGTCTTTTCCTGGTTTGGGGATCAGGGTGATATTTAATTTGTAGAATGAGTTGAGAAGTAGTCTGTATTTTTTTATTTTTTGGAAAAGGTTATGTAATATAGGTATCAGTTCCTCTTTAAATGTTTGGTAGAATTTTGACATGAAGCCATCTGGTTCCAGACTTTTTTTTTTGGGAGATTTTGTATAGTAGATGCTATTTCAGTACTTGACATAGGTCAGTTCAACATTTTCAGATCTTTCCAGATGAGTCTAAGAATGTGGTGTGGTTCCAGGTATTGGTCTATTTTGTCCAATTTTTCGCATTTCTGAGAATAGAGTTCTTTATAGAACTCATTCATAATTTTTGAATTTCTTAAGTGTCTATTGTTATTTCCCCTATATCATTTCTGATTCATGATTTTAGGGATTTTACTTTTCTGTTTCTGGTTAGGTTAGACAAAGGTTTATCAATTTTGTTAAAACTTTCAAAAAACCAGCACTTTGATTTGTTGATCTGTTGAATGATTTTTTTATTTTCAATTTCATTTAATTCTTCTCTAATTTGGTTATTGTTTTCTTCTGCTGGGTTTGGATTGGAATGTTCTTCATTTTCCACTTGCTTGAGATGGCCCATTAAGTTGTTGACTTCCTGTCTTCCTGTTCCTTTGAGGAAGGCTTGCAATGCTATAAATTTCCCTCATAGGACTGCATTTGCAGTTACCCATAAGCTTTGATAAATTGTGTCTTCATTATCATTTTGTTCCAAAAATTTGGTAATTTCCTTCTTAACCTTATCTATCACCCAGGTATTACTCAGCATAAACTTATTTAGCTTCCATGTATTTGTAGGAGTATGAAGATTCCTATTATTATTAAGCTCAACTTTTATTCCATGACGGTCCTAGAAAATACAAGGAACAATTCCTACTCTTTTATTTTTGCTGACATTAATCGTGTGACCTAAGATGTGATCAATTTTGGAGGAAGTTCCATGGGATGATGAGAAGAATGTGCATTGGGTTTTGTTGGGATGAAATGTTCTATACATGTCTGATAAGTCCGTTCGTTCTAGGGTCATATAAAACTTCTTTGCTTAGGTTGTTCTCAGAGGATCTATCCAACACTGCCAAAGGGGTGTTAAAATCTCTGACTATTATGGTGCAAGTAAGTATTATATCATTCATGTATGTTAGGTTCTCCTTTATAAATTGTGGGGCATTCTGCTTGGACACAAAAATATTAATAATTGAAATCACTTCATGTTGAGTGTTTCCCTTGAAAAACATGTAGCAATCATCCTTATCTTGCATTACCTTTGTTGGTTTAAAGCCTATTGTATCTGAAAATAATTTTGAAACTCCTGCTTTTTTCTGATTTCCATTTTTCTGAATTATAGATGACCATCCCTTCACCCTGAGTCTATTTTTATCCTTCAATGTAAGATGATGTTCCTATATATATGTATAAGTATATATATAGCAGATATCAGGTCTGAATTTATGTATTCAGTCTGCCAACCTGTGCCTCTTTAGAGGAAAATATAAACCATTCACTTTAATTGAGTGAATTGATAAGCCTGGTGGTGTCTTAAGTGTCAAATTTTTCAAAAGTCCAGTGGATGGTTTTAATCCTTTCACCATTGTAGAAGTTGAGGTTTGATCAAAAATTTCTTAGTGAGCTTATATTGGTGATAAACCATCATGCTGGTCATTGTAGAGGATGGGGCTAAGAATATCCTGAAGAGCTGGTTTAGTTAAGGCTCATTTCTTCGACATGTGTATTTCATTAAAATATTTGATTTCTCCATCAAAAACGAAGCTTAGTTTAGAAGGGTACAGGATTTTGCCATGACAATTGTTTTGTTTTTAGAGATTGAAGGTCCATGACCATCCTTTCCTGGCTTGAAAAGTTTCAGCTGAGAGATCAGTAGTCATTTTAATATTCTTCTCCTAGTAGATTATGATTTTCTCACGTGTGGATGCTTCCAGAATTTTCTTCTTTGTATTAACTTTGGCAAAGTTAATTCCAATTTGTCTAAGAGATGCTTTATTGGATTTCATCTTTTTTTTTTTTAGTAAAATCATAGATGTGTACATTAATGCAATCATGGGGCACCATACACTGGCTTTATATACCATTTGACATGTTTTTATCACACTGAATAACATAGTCTTCCTGGAATTTTCTTAGTTATTTTGTTAAGACATCTATATTCTACATTTAGTACGTTTCACATGTATCCTTGTTAGATGCACCATAGATGTGGTTCCACCAATCACCCTCCCTCCGCCCATCCTCCCTCCCACTCCCTCTCCCCCTTCCCCAAATTCTTAGGTTATAATTGGGTTATAGCTTTCATATGAAAGCTATAAATTAGTTTCATTGTAGTACTGAGTACATTGGATACTTTTTCTTTCATTCTTTTTTTTTTTTTTTTATTAAATCATAGCTATGTACATTGTTATGTTCATGGGGTATCATACACAAGTTTCACAGACTGGTTGACACATTTATATCACACTGGTTAACATAGCCTTCCTGGCAATTTCACAGTTATTGTGTTGAGACATTTACATTCTACATTTACTAAGTTTCACATATACCATTGTAAGATGCATACTTTGCTTAGAAGAATGTGTTCTAGCTTCATCCATTTAAACATGAAAGAGGTAAAGTCTCCATCTTTCTTTAAGGCCACATAACATTGCATGGTGTACATATACCACAATTTATTAATCCTTTCAGGAATCGATGGGCACTTGGGCTTCTTCCATGATTTAGCAATTATGAATTGGGTTCCAATAAAAATTCTGGTACAAATATCTTTGTTATAATGTGATTTTTGGTCTTCTGGGTATATACCTTGTAGAGGAAATATAGGATTGAATGGCAGATCTATTTTAGATCTCTAAGTGTTCTCCAAACATTTTTCCAAAAGGAATGTATTAGTTTGCATTCCCACCAGCAGTGTAGAAGTATTCCCTTTTCTCCACATCCATACCAACATCTCCGGTTTTGGGATTTTGTGATATGGGCTAATCTTACTGGAGTTAGATGATATCTCAAAGTAGAATTGATTTCCATTTTTCTGAAGATTAAAGATGATGAGCATTTTTTCATATGTCTGTTAGCCATGCACCTGTCTTCTTCAGAGAAGTTTCTCTTCAAGTACCCTGCCCACCCTGAGTTCTCTATGGATTGTGGTTATTAAACCTTTGTCAGAGACATAGCCTGCAAATATCTTCTCCCATTCTGAGGGCTGTCTGCTTGCTTTACTTACTGTGTTCTTGGCTGTGCAAAAGCATTTTAGTTTGATCAGCCCCGAGTAGTGTATTTTTGAGGCTGCTTCAATTGCCCAGGGGTGTCCTCCTTATAAAATATTCGCCCAGGCCGATTTCTTCAAGATTTTTCCCTGAACATTCTTCTATGGTTATTATAGTTTCATGTCTTAAGTTTAAATCTTTAATCCAGTGAGAGTCTATCTTAGTTAATGGTGAAAGGTGTAGGTGCAGTTTCACTCTTCTACAGGTCACCAGCCAGTTCACACAGCACCATTTGTTAAATAGGGAATCTTTTCCCCCACTGAAAGTTTTTAATTGGCTTGTCAAAGATAAAATAACAGTACGTAGCTGAGTTCATCTCTTGGTTCTCTGTTCTGTCCCATACATCTACGTCTCTTTTCTTGTGCCAGTACCTTCTTGTGCTGTTTTGATCACTATCAATTTATACTATACTCTGAGGTCTGGTAGCGTGATTCTTCCTGCTTTGGTTTTATTTCTGAGTAATGTCTTGGCTATTTGAGTTTTTTTCTGATTCCATATAGAACGAATTTTTTTTTTTTTCTTTGAGATCTTTAAAGTATGACACTGGAGCTTTAATAGGGATTGCATTATAAATGTAGATTGCTTTTAGTAGTATGGACATTTCAACAATCTTGATTCTTCCCCGCTATGAGCATAGAGTTTTTCCATTTGTTAACATTTTCAGCTATTTCTTTTCTTAGAGTGTCACAGTTCTATTTATAGAGATCTTTCACGTCCTTTGTTAGATAAATTTCCAAATATTTCATCTTCTTTGGCAATGTTGCAACTGGAATAGAGTCCTTGACTGGTTTTTCAGCTTGACCTTTTATATATATAAAGGCTACCAAGTTAAAAATGTTGATGACAGATTTTGTGTCTGTCTTCTTTAGAGAAGTTTCTCTTTAAGTCCCTTGCCCACCCTGAAATGGGGTCACATGTTCTTTTCTTGCTAAGAAATTTCAGTTCTCTGTGGATTCTGGTTATTAGACCTTTATCGGAAGTATAACCTGCAAATATTTTCTCCCATTCTGTGGGCCGTCTGCTTGTTTACTCACTATGTTCTTGGCTGTGCAGAAGCTTTTTAGTTTGATCAGGTTCCAATAGTGTATTTTTGATACTGCTTCAATTGCCTGGGGAGTCCTCCTCATAAAATATTCACCCAGGCTGATTCCTTCAAGAGTTTTCCCTGCACTTTCTTCAAGTATTTTTTATAGTTTCATGTCTGAGGTTTAAATCTTTTGTCAAGCTCATAATCCTTAATCATCAGAGAAATGCAAATCAAAACTACTCTGAGATATCACCTAACCCCAGTAAGAGTAGCCCACATAACAAAA
>CAUYPK010104256.1:0-14822 GCA_963574355.1 Loris lydekkerianus | reverse complement strand
TTAAAATTATATGCTTTTGTGTGAGTGTTTGTCTGTTTTGGCAGGTCACTGCGTGGTGTGGCTCTCTGACTCTCACAGTTTAAAATTTTGGCTCTTTGTGTCGAACTTGTTCGCCACCCCTGGTCTAGAGTTTGAGATCAGCCTGAGCAAGAGAGCAAGACCTCCATCTCTAAAAATAGCTGGATATTGTGGCAGGTGTCTGTAGTCCCAGATACTGAAGAAACTGAGACAAGAGGATTACTTCAGCCTAAGAGTTTGAGGTGGGGCGGCACCCGTAGCTCAGTGGGTAGGGTACCAGCCACATACACCACGGCAGAGGGGTTCAAACCTGGCCAAGGCCTGATAAACAATGACAACTGCAACAAAAGAATAGCTGGGTGTTGTGGTGGGTGCCTGTAGTCCCAGCTACTCAGGAGGCTTAGGCAAGAGGATCTCTGAAGCCCAAGAGTTAGACTCTGTCTCAAAAAAAAAAAAAAAAAAAAAAAAAGATAATTATTATTGTAAGGATTTTAGGAATTATATGCAAAGAGATGGGGACAAAGACAAAATATATATTTCACAATATCATAGGCATCAAGTTTTCCATGGTATGTTTTCTATTACTATCTACAGGGTATGTACTAAGGCCCCTTTTATTCATTCCTAGTATAGCTTTTGTGACTTATCCCTTTTTTGGAGAGGTTTATCATTTTACTCATCATTTCAATTTCAAAGATTCAATTTGACATTTGATTTTTTCTATTGTTTGTTTTCCTATTTCATTTATGTTTAGTCTTATCTTTATTTTCCTTCCATTTTGCTTGGGCTTAATTTGTTCTTTTCCTACCTTCTTGGTTCATAGAAAGTGGGGGTCCCCTCTGTTGCCCTTGTCTGGTCTGTGCCATCTACATTGATAGACTGTGTGAAAAACTCCAACTCACATCATCACCAGGCCTCCCTCTCCTTGACACTCTTTACCCTTCTGGTAAAGTGCCAGCCCTGGGCTCCCCTACTTTCTCTCCTTTTGTGATTTTGGGATTGCAGCATCCTCTAGGTGTAGAATGGTGAATGCAAGAAGGATAAGCATTTGAGGACACTGCCCTGAGTCCCTGGAAAGGGAGCAGAACGCCTACAGCAAGAGGCAGCCATGGGGCTGTGAGATGCTCCCGGTCTCAGTCTCAGCGTGGCCAGGAACGAAATGCATTTCTGTCTTTAGTGATGTGAGCAGATTGCTTTGTTTCCTAGTCAAAACACAGGGAAGTGACTGTTTTACCTTTCAGATTCTGGTAAGTGATTATCAGTTGTGATTTTCAGAATTGTTTTGCATTTTCATGTGTTTCTTGTGAAAAGCACAGATAGTGCTAGAACAAGACATCTTCTGGAATGATCTCTCTAAAATCTGTGACTAGGGCTTTATCCTTACTTAAGGAACTTTGGTGATTCTCATTGTTTACTGATAGAGACCAAACTCCTAGTTTGGTTAAATGGCCCTTTGTAACAAAGTCCCCAGCTGAGTCTCTGGCCATTCTCAACCACTTATAGTTCCCCAAAACTTCCTTATCCTCTATCCCTCTAGCCTTTAATAGGTTTCGCCCTCTCTCACCTCTTTTCCCCTGAAAGACTGTTCATTCTTCAAGATTCAGCTTAAACGTTACCTCTGGGAAGCCTTCCTGGTCCCCCCCTTCAGGTGGATTGAAGCCTCTCTCCTGGGCTCCCGTAGTCCCCCACTGGACACCCTGGTTTGTGATGGACTATGCTATGAGCTCCTTTAGAGAGAAAGGTTGTTCCTCCTGCCCTTCTGGTGCTCAGTTCACAGGAAGGCCTCAGTAATGCTTTGTTGGTTCAATAGTATGACTCTTTCCAGGCCAGGAGCACTTGTCGGAAGTGACTCTGGTGATCCTAAGGCACCAATTGTATGAAGGCTGTGGTGCACCGCTAAGGCAAGGCCATCCCTGTGTATGCCCCTGAGACCTGCTGTCCCTCATGTGCACATGTGGCAAACAGACAAGCATTGCTTCCCACCCCACCCTGTGCGGGCCAGCTGCTCCCTTCCATCAACCGGGCCAGGCTTGTCCAACACCCCCTGCCTGTTGCACAGTGGGCAGAAGAGAGGCAGGTGATGACCCAATGTAGACACAGGTCCATTATACTATCAGAGCTGAGAGAGGGTGTATCTCCCATGGAAAGGGCCTAGCTTTGGGGTCAGATTATCCTGGAATCACATCCTGGGTCTGTACCTATTGTGTGACCTTATACACCTTACTTGACCTCTCTGGGCCTCCATTTTCTCATCTGCAAAGTGAAGTTAACCATATTGTAACTCGCAAGGTAGTTATGAGAATGGAATGAGGCCACATAAGTATGCAAGGGTTGTCCAGAAAGTATCTATCCATTTTTTTTTTCATCGAGATGGAGTCTCACTTTGTTTTCCTCAGTAGAATGCTCACAGCAATGCATCACAGCTCACAGCAATCTCAGACTCTTGGGCTTAAGCAATTCTCTTGCCTCAGCCTCCCTAGTAGTTGGGACTATAGGCACCCGCCACAACGCCTGGCTATATTTATTTATTTATTTTTTTGTTTAGTAGGCCCAGGCCAGGTTTAAACCCACCAGCCCCAGAGCATGTGACTGGCGCCCTAACCACTGAGCCATGGGAAGTATCCATCCATTGTTAATGTAACAATAAAGTATAACTTAGCTGAATACTTTCCAGACAGTCTTCCTGTAATGGGCCATGTGTGGTGGCTCATGCCTATAATCCTAGCACTCTGGGAGGCTGAGGTGGGCAGATCACTTAAGTTCATGAGTTCAAGACCAGCCTGAGCAAGCATGAGACCTGTCTCTAAAAATAGCTGGGCGTTGTGGTGGGCACCTGTAGTCTGGCCACTTGGGAGGCTAAGGCAAGAGGATCAATTGAGCCCAAGCGTTTGAGGTTGCTGTGGGTTATGAAGCCACGGCACTCTATCCAGGATGACAAAGTGAGAGTCTGTCTCAACAAAAAAGAAAAAAGCCTCACAGTTACCAAAAGGGATAAAGTTTCATAAAAACAAAGCAAAAAAACCCAACTGGTGGTCCCAAATTATCCTTGCTCATGACTGGGGGATGATCCCTGAAGGCAGAGATGAAGTCCTATTGTTCTATGTGTCCCCTGTGCCCAGCCTAGGGCCCACAGACAGGAGGCTGCAGGCAGTGCTTACTGTGTTAAGGAACAAATGGGGAAGGGGCTCCCACTTCCTGCTGTTCTCAGGGGGAGGACAGTGTATGTGAACTCACTCTTTTCCGGGATATATGCAGACATGTTCAATACCATCTCTGCTGAATTACCCACCACAGCAAATATTCCTCTGTGGGAAGATGTCCTGGCCCTAATTAGCAGCCCCATGACCTATACGATATGTCTAAAACAAACCAGTGGATGAAGGCACGGAGGAGGAAGAGAATAGAAAGACACTTTGGAGTTCCTTATAAGAGGAGGTGACCGCAGTAAAATGTGGATGAGAAGCTGGAGCCAGCCTGAAGTCAAGAAAAGGCATTTCAGAGGAGTTAAGTTTTGCAGCAGGAAAAGAATTACAAAAGCAGTTTACAGAAGAATAGAATAAAGAAGTATGAGAGGAGGAAGAAAGAGTAGACAGGAAGTGTGATTCCAAGAGACAGGCCCAGTGTGTGTATAAATGCATGGGGCACTGGATATGGGGCAGGGGCAGAGGTGTGGAGGTTCACTGCTCAGGAAGCCTGAGGATTGGGTTAAAGAGACAGAGGCAGCAGATAACACATCACCATTTGCCAGGGATCATTCCAGGGTCTAGGAGCCAAGACATGGCTCCCTGAGAAGTGTGTGTCCACCAGACCTCAGGGGGGGGAGCCAATCCAGCCTCCACTGTGGCCGTGGATGGGCAGAGGGCAAGGGAAGCTGGCTGCTCCAGGCCCACAGCCCTTGAGGCTGCCCTGACCAAGGCCAGGGCGAGGGGGCACCCTGGGGAGCAGGGTCTGGAGGTGGGCCCAGCAGCACCCTGACAGGCAGCGAGGAGAGGTGCAAGGGGCACTTTGACAGATCTTGTGTTTTCACAGCCACCAACTCAGCGGGTGGAGCAATTGCTGGTCAGAGAAAAATCAGCAGAGCCATCAGAGCTAGTAGAGAAATCTATTCCTGAAGTTCACAGAGAAGAGCCAGGGGAAGTGAGGAGGGGCGGAGACCAGCAGGCCTGTGGTAAGATAGTGATGATGGGCTTTTATCTCTGCCACGGCCAAGTCCTAGGTCAGGCGCTTCCTGACCCCTGCAGCTGGTTGAAGGCGCTCCCCCATCCATTCTCCCCATCCACAGAGCACAGCAATCAGAGCATCTCCAAACCTGAGTCTCTGGGGCCCAGTTCACCTTTGGCAGGGTCAGCTGGCTTCCAGTGAGTTGGCCTGGAGCCTCTTGGCTCAAGGCTTCCCCTAGAGACAGTCTGCTGCTTTGGGCTTTCCCCTCACAACCTCTTCTTTCTCCAGGATTTTAACCCAATGGGAGTGAGGTCCTCCACTCTGATTCTTGCTCTTGTCTGGCACACGCTCACTCTGGTCTCTCTTTCATCTGCCGCCCTCAGGAGAGCCCTGCTCTCTCTCTCTACACCATCTGGCTTATAGTAGACTAGACTGCACACTTCTAAGCATTGCTGTTGAGAAGAAAAAGAGGCTTTAGGAATTTTGGAAATATTGGAATTTCCCAATAAAATCTGACTCTTTAACTTATGGCATCTCTATTGCAGAGAGCCCAGGACATCACGATTTCAGTGGCATTTAAAATGCATCATTTTGTGATATGAAAGATCTCTGGGATTGTTAAGTGAAAAAAATACAAGGCATACCATATGCTTACTTCACAAGCAACACGAATCTATGCCACCTCTGAGTGAGAGGGGTGAGTAAGAAAATTCTGTACATTGGTGTTTGCTTATATCTGCATCAAGAAATGGCAGAAAACAGACACCAGAAATGAACAAAAGTGTTTATCTATTGAGGACCAAGGAATAGCATTTGTGGAAACAGGGATGGGTGCATGTTTTGATTTGTGAACCATATAGATATCACTCCTTAAAAATAAAAATGAACTAACTCTATAATGTCTAAATTGCATGGCACCAAACCTTCTCATGGGCCTTAGTGGGGCAGTGTGTTAATGTAAAGACCAGAAGCATATACAGGACCCAGGGACTGCAAAGGCTCAGAGGACTGGGAGTCTTACAGGAAGTAGCTGCCTCTAGGACAGCCCAGTTCTTGTCCAGCCTCTGCCAGAGGGCTCCGTGGGCATCTGTCCGACTTGGCCTAGCACTGGGACCTGCCACCTACTCCAGCCCTAGGCCAGGGGCTCCTGGATTTGTTTTGCTCAGACTGGGTTGGCTCCCTTGAATCAATTACTGAAATTATGGACTCTCTGCAATAGAGATACCATAAGCTAAAGAGTCAGATTTCATTGGGAAATTTCAGCTGTGGCCATGGAGGGGTGGTTACAGATGCGGCTCCCTCTTCATGGGCTGTGAGTGGACAGTTTCAAATTAGAGGAGTTTGGGCACCACGATAATAATAGGCTTGTTTGGTCCAGCCCATTGCTGGACAGGTCACTCTGGGTGAAGGTCCAGCCTATAATGGGGTCCCCTAGCATGGGGAAGAAGATTGAGAGATCTTGGGTGCCTAAAGAAGAGAGAGGCAGAGAGACAAACTTGACAATTGGTCAGGCATCTGCCCCAGCTCGCTGTGTGACCAAGGCTCTCTCTGGGGCTCAGTTTCCCATTGGTGGAAGGAAGATTAGAGGTCCCTTCAGCCTCTAAAGGGGGAAGAAGCAAAATGCAGTGAAAAAGTATTGAACGGGAGTGCAGAAATCTGGTTTCAAGTACCGTTTCTCCCGCCTTAATCAGGCCATGTGACCTCTACGAGCTTCTGTTTCCTCTACCAGAAAATGGGGATAACATTTCCCACAGGCTGCTGTGAGAGTTAAACTCATGTGCATAAAAGTGCCTTGTTAACTGTCCTGCAGGTGTAGGTATGTTGAGAGGTGATTACAAAGGCTAGCACCTCTGTAAATGGGTCATAACTCCTTCCCTGTGCCTCTGTGAGGGGGCTCAGCCAGCTCAGGAATTGAGCCCCAGACTGGGATACCAGAGAGCTGGGCTCTGTCACTTGCCAACCCTGTGACCCTAGCCTAGGGTCCTTCCTCTTGGACCTCCACTTTCCCTCTGTGGGGTGGGAATCACAATGCCTGTCCAACGGGGGTGTAGTGAGGAAATGAGTGAGTGAACGCAGGGTTGCTGTGTGGAGCTATGGTGTGCCTCGCAGTGCCAGGGCTGATGAACAGGACTGTGCCCCGTTCCCCACCTCCCACCCTGGCAGCTAAGCCACGGGGGGATTTGGATAACTTCAATGTTAAGTAAACTCACTCACACAGCCCCAGCCAAAGCCATGGGCCGTGTCCAAGCAATGGATTTACATGGTCATCGTGTTTTTATAAAAAAGTAAATGCATCTGAATTGCTCTGGTTAATGAGCACCATTTTACAGAAGTGAAATGTTCCAGCTACAATCGATTAAGATCATTATCTCTTCCACTCCAACTTTTCTGTCATATTTGCACTCATGTTGGATGGTGTCGGATGGCCCTGGGCATTTTGGGATGGGCAGTTGAGGCAAAGACACACTAAGTTGGCATAGTGGGATGTGTTCAGTGGTTCATGGTCACTTCTGTGTGTAGTTAGAACACTAAGTTGACATAGTGGGATGTGTTTATGTAGTTCATAGTCACTTCTGTGTGTAGTTAAAACACCAGCAGCTCTAGCAATGGCTTCCAGGAACAATACTCCTACCCACCAGTACCCACCATGCCGACTCACCCATCGTGACATGATGGTGCAGGCCCAGAGGCCATACTGAAATATGGATGCAACACTCCCAGCACTGGCAATGTGTGAAAGAGAAACAAGGATCAAAATATACAAAGCCAGAAGCTAGTCTGTGGAAAATTCTCTCATGAGTAGCACATAAGGCTTATTTCTCAGGGATACCCAGTCAAAATGGAAGGTCTCTCCTTTCAAGAGTATATGCGGTAATGCAGCACATACCATTATAAATGCACCACACATTTTGTTTCTCTTAAATAGGATTCATGCAAAATAAAATTTACTGGAATTTCAACGTTTATAGGCTCAAGTGTTACAGCGGTCCTACAAACAGTGAGTATGTCTGCGAGTGAAGTTGGATATTTTATTCATCCCAATATATGAAATCATGTTGGTATAACCGATGCATCTTGTCCTGATGAGGTCTGGCAGTTCCAGATGAAATGGCACACGAAATTGCACCAACACAGCAAGATAGCCTGGAGAGACAAGTATTCCAGTGACAAAACTCCCACACATACTCATCAATAAGTACAGTGTGTGTAACATAAGAGTAATTTTATTACACAATTATGTAGCTCAAAGCAATGTAGTAGCAATTTAAAAATGCATCTGAATTACTCTGGTTAATGAGCACCATCAATTCAGAGTATTTAAGATTGGTCCTTAACACAAGAAAACATGAAACACCCTGGAAAGCGGTAGCTCATTTATAAAATCAATTTGATAAAGATTTGACAGCAATTTGACAGCAATCCCCCAGATTTATGAAGCTGAAAGAAACTTTTTTAAAAAACTATCACTAATAGGCGGTGCCTGTGGCTCAAAGGAGTAGGGTGCCAGCCCCATATGCCAGAGGTGGTGGGTTCAAACCCAGCCCCAGCCAAAAACTGCAAAAACAAAAAACCAAACAAAAAAAACTGTCACTAATAAATAACAAATTGGTTAGCCACACCAGGAGAAGCAGTGAATTATCTTAATCTCTCTCTTGCTTTTTGTTTGTTTGTTTATGGTGTTTTTTTTGTTTTTGTTTTTTTTTTTTTTTTTGAGACAGGGTCTCAAGTCTAATATTTCTGGGTGAGGTCCATTCCTTCTCTAATTCTGTCCCAGTCCTGTCTCAATATTCTGCAAACAAATAGGTACGATAGGGATTAAAGGAAAAAAATAAGAGAAATTCATTAAAATATATAAGCACACATGTGGTGTAGCAAGGAAAATATACAGTAGAATCTCTGTAAGGTTCTACTTGAGGGACTGTAACCAACTGGTCCACATACGGAGGTGGTCACATAAGGAACCAGGCCGACTGTACTGACACGCACATGTGGTGCATATCCAGTCTGTGCAAATTAGGTCAGCTTAAGGAGACCTAAGGGGAGGTGGCCAGCTGTGGAGGGTGTACTGGATAGGCTGGAAAATACAGGGCCTACGCTTTGGCTAGGATGAGTGACCTCCCTCTTCTACTGTTCATTCCACACTTGCTTTCCCTTCAGCCCACACCTCAGCTGGCTGGGGTTCTTTACCAGTCGGGCAGCCCAGACCATCATTCCTGAGGCGTCTGAGCCCTGCTGCCCTTGCCTAAAGAAGTCTGTTGTATTTTCCTTCCATGTTAGCCTCAGGGCAGATGCTTCTGAGGTCATCTGTGTTCCTTCATGCCCCCGTCGTAAGGACCTCCCCATGACCTTCCCTGGTCTCAGCACCATCCAACAGAACCTCCAGCGGTGATGGCTGTACTCCAGAGCAGTTCTGCTGAATATGGTGGCAGTGACCGCACATAGAAACTGACCACTTGAAATGTGGCTTGTGTGACTGAAGAATTGAACTTCTAATTTTCCTTAGTTCAAACTAGCTATAATAGCCACATGCGGTAGCAGCTAGAACACCAGACAGCACAGGTCTGAGGGCAAGCACTCCAGCCGACGCCACGACCTCCCTTTTGGCCTGTTCATCCAGGGGCACAGGGAGCCCATATGGCTGGTGTTCAGCATTAACGTCCTCTTTGGTGGAACCATTGGGTATCTCTAGATTGAAGCTTTATTCCGTTGAGTATCAAAACCTCCAAACCAGCAGATGTAGAGTTGTGGGAACAAGAAGCAAAATTTTTGGGGGGGAGGAGGACAGAGTCTTACTCTGTCACCCTGGATAGAGTGCCTTGGCATTACAGCTCACAGCAACCTCAAACTCTTGGGCTTAAGCGATTCTCTTGCCTCAGCCTCCATAGCTGGGACTACAGATGCCCACCACAACGCCTGGCTATTTTTTGTTGCAGTTGTCATTGCTGGTTAGCTGGCCTGGGCCAGGTTCAAACCAGCCAACTTCGGTATATGTGGCTGGAGCCATAACCACTGTGCTACGGGCGCCAAGAAGCAAATGTTTTGAAAGGGAGTTATTTGGTCTAATAGTGAAGGGGACCATTCCCACAGCCACCACGCCTTAGTGCCATGACTGCTGTAAATGGATCACTGCAATTTGATTGTTGGTTGACCTCAGATAGCACATGCTGGAGGACAGGGTATGTTTCTGCCAGGGTGCTGTAACTGACCCTTCAACGGGGCATTCCTCTCTTCTATGGGGCCAGCTGCTCCTGTGTGTACGATTGGGCCCAGTGCAGCTGACAACCACCAGCCTGCACTCCACTTCTTTGAATGCAAAGCTGGTTTCCTGGGCAGAAACCGTGTTGTGTGGGTTGTCTGCTGTGATGGTGTGAAGGACACTTATTCAGTCCACTGATGGAAACATGTCAGACAGAGGATGCATATTCAACTCCAGTATACGTAATTATTCCAGTGAGGACAAATCAGTGCCTCTCCATGACAGAAGGAGCCCAGTGTAACTAACTTGCCATCAGAGACCTGCCTACTCCTCCTCACTGCAGTGTGGTCTCTGTGGCTGGAAATTAGAACCTTGTCGGCGGCATTGCCTGGTCCACCTTTGGAGAGGTTGTTAAGTCCTTACTTGGGCTTCACAGAATGGCCTCTGTTCCTGCTTCCAAAACTACTTTATTTCCAAGTGGGCAAGGGCTGACTTGGGAAAGAGGCTCACAGACGATCCACTGGGTGGTCATCTTGTCCATTTGACTATTGAGAATGCTCTCCATAGTGAGGACTTCCGAGAGCACCCACGTGTACACAAGCACTCATCACCTCTGGGTCATTTCTGAGTAATCCATCCACATTCCCTTCCGCAGACCACCTGTCACCAATATCCAGCCTTGTTCTGGAGCTCTCAATTGTCCAACCAAACCATTCACTACTGTCCTTGAACAGGCGTAGCTCTACAACTCAGGCCACCCTGCCTCCAGGGAAAGTGTTCAACTAGGTGGAACGCTCTGAATTCTGCTCCCGAGAGGATTTCCCTTCCCCACTGTCTTTTGGGGCCACCCCTGAGTGGGGCAGTTACACTGTTGCTGTCCATTATTAGTGGACCAGTTGTGTGTAAACTGCTCAGTTCTATATTTTTCCCTGTTAAGTGGCCATAGGGAACATGCCAGGAAGCCACAGGAGTGAACTGTAGTGGGGAGTGAGAGGAGGGCAGTGCCACTGTGTGTGAGATGTCCCCACAGCTATGTTTGGGTCACAGGCCACCCAAGTAAACATACACAGTGCTTTCAGCTGCCAAGTTCTCCTTCAGGGCAGTTTGTGCTCGGGCCTTTCTGTTCGTAATCATAATTCCAATGTTTGTTTTGTGTTCTAGCCTTACAGAAGTTTCTTTCCATCACTATGTTCTATGTAACTTAATAAGATTATAGGTGCCTTGAAAGTTTGTCAAATTTTGCCTTTTTTTGAGATAGACTCACTCTGTTGCCCTGGTATCATAGCTTACAGTAACTGCAAACTCTTGGGCTCAAGTGATCCTCTTGTCTCAGCCTTCCAAGGAGCTGGGACTTACAGGTGCCCACCACAGCACCAGCTGGTTTTTCTATTCTTGGTAGAGACAGGGTCTTCCTCTTGCTCAGGCTGGTTTCCAACTCCTGAGTTCAGGTGACCCATCCACCTCTGCCTCCCAAAGTGCTAGGATTACAGATATGATCAACTTTTTCCTTTTTTTTTGAGACAGTCTCACTATGTTGCTCTTGGTAGTGTGCTGTGACATCATAGCTCACAGCAACCTCAAACTCTTGGACTTAAGCGATTCTCTTGCCTCAGCCTCCCAAGTAGCTGGGACTATAGGCGCCAGCCACAATGCCTGGCTATTTTTTTGTTGCAGTTGTCATTGTTTAGCTGGCTTGGGCTGGTTCAAACCCGCCAGCCTGGGTGTATGTGGCTGGTGCCTTAACCACTGTGCTATGGGTGCCAAGCGTGACTTTTGCTTTTAAATCATTTAGGCATTTATGAGTTTTGGTGGGCAGATCCTGAACAATCTTTTCAATTTCTTCTGCGGTTATTAGGCAAGCCAATTTGGTAATTTATATGTTTCTAGAAATATTTCCATTTTATCCATAATATCAATTTTATATAGGTGTTCAAATTTTTGACATTGTGTTATACATATTATTTTCTTATAATCTATATAATCTCTGTATCTGCAGTTATATTGTGCTCTTTGCCACTTTTAATAATACATATTTGTGTTTCCTCTTTTTTCTTAGATTCAGGAGAGTCTATTGGATTGTACTCTATTTTTCTTCCTAAGTCATTAATTTATGTGTTTTCTTTATTTCTTTCTCTTGCTTTTCTAGAACATTTTAATGCACCTCTCTAGCTTCTTGAATTGAAAATTCAGGAAATTTCCCCACAGTTGTTCTTACAATTATCCACTTGGTTGTCTGCTCTGCAGAGAGAAACTCTCTCTCTTTTGGCTACTCTTGATACCTAGCACCTGGAGGAGGGCTGGCCTATGACGGGCTCTGAGAGAACATCTGTGCAATGAAAGAATGAGTTATCGACTTCATGTGTAAGAATTTATGACTGTGACTACTCTGCTGAGGACATCTTCAGTCTTAATATCTAGGTTTTGGTATAAAATATTCATTCTCATTATTAATAATTTCAGAAAGTTTGTAATCTCAATTTTTACTTATTTAACTTAAGCTATGCAGAGGAATATCGAAAAACTTATAAATGTTTAGATGGGGTACTGTATATACTCGAGTATAAGCCAAGTTTTTCGGCACAAAATTTGTGCCGAAAAACCCGAACTCGGCACAAATTTTGTGCCGAAAAAACTCGGCTTATACTCGAGTATATAGGTAATTATCTTTTTGTTGTTAATTTCTAGATATTAGTACATTATAATTTGGAATGTGTTACGTATGATTTTACTTTTTGGTTAGATCTCTACTTTTTTAGTTTTCTGTGGCCTGGTATGTGGTCAATTTTTGTCATTCTATGAGTATTTGAAAATAAAACACATTCTGGGACTACACATAAAGCATCTTCAATTTCATATTCAAACCTTCTCTTTTCTATCTCAATTTGATGCTGAGAAAGATGTTTTGATAAACTGCCCCACTAAGTGTAAGGCTTGGTTAAAGAACTTTCCATTTTATATCTTGGTACATTGCATCTTTTATTTGAAAAAATAGTATGCTACCTTGTTTACAGCCTCTTACCTTGGATTCTGCTTTTTCTGATGTAAATATATCCTACACTGCTTTCCTTTTGTCAGTATTTGCCTGGCCTGTCTTTGCCAGACCTTTTAAATGTTAATCTTTTCTATTTTCAGTATGTTGTCACTGGTGTGCAGTTAGACTTGTGCGTGTGTGAGTGTACACAAGAGTGTGTGTGTGCATCTCCAGCATTAGGGTCTTAATCTTTAAGTACAGGTATTTACCTGAGTTACTGTTAATGGCATAACAATGAAATGCTTTGTTTTCTGCCATTTTATTTATTTGTTTGTTGTTGTTATTCATTTTTTAACTAGCTTTTAATTTTCTTTCTTTCTTTCTTTCTTTCTTTATTTTTTTGCAGTTTTTAGCCGGGGCCAGGTTTGAACCCGCCACCTTGAGTATATGGGGCCGGGGCCCTACTCCTTTGAGCCACAGGTGCCACCTTAACTAGCTTTTTAAAAGTCTTTTTGGCACAATGGCTCCCTGCAGCCCACAGCTGAACACTATTATCTCTGTCCGGCTCAGTAGCTCAGTCTGAGGCTCCAGACAACACCCAAAATTCTCCCCACTCCTGCTCAAGCTCTCCCCAAGGCAGTTCAACTGAGTGCCAAGTCCAAAAACACCAAAACATATCACAGAAAGGAGAAAATTTGGGACCTCCATAAGAGCTGTGCCGCAACTGCGATTGTTGCCCGCCCGGACCTCAGTAAGAGCTGCACTATGACCCCCGCCCCCTGCCCTCTGGGTCTTCACAAGCCCTGAGCAGGAACTGCGGGAGCCACGCAATCCTGTGTCCTCCCTCCTGAACCCTCCCTGCCTCCACCTGGCCCACTTGTCTGGCCAGGGACTCTGGTAGCCATGTGCCCTCTGGAGCCCTCCCTGCCTCTGCATGGAGCCCTTCTCCTGGCCAGAGACTGCTGGAGCCTTGGGCTATATGTGCCAATATCACTGGGTGCTAGGCACTCCCAGAACTGTGTGCACTACCCCCTGCCGGGTGTGTCACACTCTGGAGCTGCTTCCACAACCAGAACTCCCTGCCTGGGGCAGCTCCAGAGGAACTACACAGGGTCACTCCTTACAAAGATCCAGCAACAATAGAGTGATCCCGCTGAGGTCTAATCTTGGAGAGACACCTCCCCAACTCTGAGGACGGCCAGAGGCAATGGTGAAAAACAATCATGAGGTGAAATCAACAGAAAAACTCTGGCAATATGAATAATCCGAGTATATCAACTCCCCCAAGGATCAATGGGGCAGACACAGCATAAGACTCCATCCACAAACAAATAGCTGAGATGTCAGAAATCGAATTAAGAATCTGGATAGCAAATAAGATTGAATTAGAATTCTAAGCAGTAACCCAAAAGATATCTCAAGAATTCAATGAATTCAAAGACCAAATGACCAAAGATTTTGACACATTGAGACAAGAAGTTGCATCCCTCAAAGATCTGAGAAACATAGTAGAATCCCACAGTAACAGAATGGAGAAAGCAGAAGAAAGGATTTCTGACATTAAAGACAAACTTTCGAATGCTCCCGGACTGTCAAAGAGGAAGAGAAATGGAGGGCAAAAACAGATTGCTCTCTCAGAGAGCTCTGGATAACTCGAAGAAAACCAATATTCATCTTATAGGGATCCCCAAAAGTGACGAAGTGGCTTCACAAGACACAGAGTCTCTTCTCCATGAGATTATGAAGGAGAACTTTCAAGACATGCCAAGAGACTCTGAAATTCAGATAGCAGACAGTTTCAGAACTCCAGCATGACTCAACCCGAATAAGACATCCCTCCCAGACACATCATAATCAATTTCACTAAAGTTAATATGATGGAGAAAATTCTGAAAGCAGCCAGACGAAAGAAAACCATCACCTACAAGGGCAAGAACATTAGAATAACTGCAGATCTCTCTGCTGAAACCTTTTAAGCTAGAAGAGAATGGTCATCGGCTTTTAATCTCCTAAAACAAAATAACTTTCAACCGAGGATCCTATACCCAGATAAACTGAGTTTCATTTATGACGGAGAAATTAAATACTTTAATGACATTCACATGTTGAAGAAATTTTCCATAAATAAACCAGCTCTCCAGGATATTCTCAGACCTATCCTCCATAAAGACCAGCATAATCCTCCACCACAAAAGTAAACCCACCTAGAAAATTTTGATCAAATTCTAACTTCCACAGTCGCAAAAGAATTAAAATGTTCACTGGTCTCTTGAAAGGCTTATCAATATTCTCGATTAATGTGAATGGTTTAAACTGTCCTCTAAAGAGGCACAAGTTGGCTGACTGGATATAAAAACTCAAGCCAGATATCTGCTGCATCCAAGAATCGCATCTTACATTAAAAGACAAATATAGACTCAAGGTGAAGGGATGGTCATCTATATTCCAGGCAAATGGAAAGCAGAAAAAAGCAGG